>PVIC010002084.1:38037-81930 GCA_004025085.1 Thryonomys swinderianus | reverse complement strand
CTCTGCCTCCCGAGTGCTGGGATTACAGGCGTGAGCCACCACACCCGGCACTGTGGTATGTGGTATTGATGGCTGGTGGGCATGAGTCTCCACGCCCAGCATTGTATGTGGTTACTGGGGATCGAACTCAGGACTTTGCGCTTGCGAGGCAGGTGCCAGAACCCCTGAGCTAACCCTGTGGCCCCCCTTGAATGACTTTTGTTTGCTCCCAGAATAAACTGGAGCGTAAGCCCACTGTGTATGTGCCTGGGTTTCAAGCTGGGAGACCCTGGTCAAGACTCTGGGTTTGTGGATCTTATCAGGTGACTGCTGTTTGCAGATTCCAGGGGGCTGAAAAACAACAATCAAGCCACATGCCTCCATCCGCTGGAAGCAGCTAACAACAGACCACTGCCTGGCAGAAATCTGTCTCTGGAGATTGGAAGGCTGGAAGTCTGGGGTCAGGCTGGGCGACAGGCACCTGGTAAGGGCGCCCTGTTTCCTCACTTGGAGGACACAGAGTGCTCTGGGGTCTCTGCTTCTCTCCTCCCCTCCCCTCCCCTCCCCTCTCTCTCTTGACAGGGTCTTGCTTTTGTAGTTCAGGTTAGCCCTGGGCTCACTATGTAGGCCAGGCAAGCCTCGAACTCAGCAGTCCTCCTGCCTCTGCCTCCCGAGTGCTGGGATGACAGATATGATTATGGGCATGCATCACCAAATCCAGAGTTATTTGTGGCTACTGGGGATCAAACCAGGGACCTTGCACTTGCGAGGCAGATGCTGCAACCACTGAGCTAAATCCTGGCCCAGGTCTCTGCTTCTTCTAAGGATACCAACCTTTCAGATGAGGGTCCAGAGTCAAGGTGTGATTAAAAAAAAAAATCTCAATCAAATACTAACATTAAAAACCATTTTTAAGTAAAAGACACACTGCCACTAATCCTCCTCACTTCCAAAACATTTAACCCAACCTTCTTGCCACTTTGTGAAGCAGTATTGGGAGCCTCTTTCCTGTCTTTACGAAGTGTGATTTAAAAAAAAAAATGCTGAATGCTGCTGCTGAGGGCCATGCCACGGAAAGGCAGCTCATAAAAACAAAACACTGTGTCTTTATCTACCTTACTCAGTGACCTGGTACCATGTGACTTCCGACTCTTCCCCAAAGTCAAAATGACCTTGAAAGGTCAACATTTTGAACACGCAACAAAGAGGACTCCAGAGTTGCCTGAGGAAGCAAGACGGGGGTCGGGTGTTTGGAGCAAGGAGAGTGTTTGGAAGGTGATTTAGGCAACGTGCTTTTTATTGCATTCATTTTTTATTTAAACACACATCGTACATTCGATCACATTTATATAAATCCTATTACCTGTTTCTTCCGGTAAGTTCCTGCTGCCCCTTCCACTGCATGGAACCTGCACACTCTTAGTCCAGCGGGACAGTGGCTGCTGCCTCCCTGGGTGGTCCAGTCCATGCGACACCCAGGCTGCCCTCCGAGCCTGCACTTCTTTGACCGCTATGCTGCAGTGGGGTGCTGTCTGTCCAAAAACCTCTCGTCCCTGCTCACCTCTCCAACCGGATTTCCACCATTCCTGCAATGCTGTGAACCTCTATTCCATCTTAATGAAAGTGTCCTTTTATCGAGGTCAGCTGGAGCTGGCTTTATTGCTTGCAAGTGAGAAGCCCAAGTGATACACACACGGCACGGGGAGTGACGGGAGGAGCTGCAGGTATCCGGGCTGCCGCGAGGAAGTCTCCGGGAGTTGCTGCTTATCTCTCAGGCTGTCACTGGGAGGAAAAGCAGACGCTTCTGCGGCTGCAGACTGGCCTCAGGAACGCGGCGCCCCGGGCTGCCGGGGCCAGGGGCAGCTGCGCCCTGGTGTGAATGACACTCATCATCTCCATGAAGGGACCTCTGCTGTTTTTTTTAAATTGAATTCTTTATTGGTACACTTTATAGACAGCTCATAATCACACTCAACATTGGGGACTTTGTACCAGTGTACGACACCAGTTAATTCTCATTTTTACCCATATCCTTAGCCATCCACAACGCCCACCCCCTAAATACATGTGCTTTCTTTTTCTTGTTAAATCATATTTATTCTTTCCCTCACTACTTTCCCCTACCACATTTCCTTTGAATATTTCCTGTTTCACAAAATCTATCATACATTCTAGAACTCATTTACATCTACAGGTTCTTATACCAGAGAAAAGATACAGTATTTACCTATGTGTGATCTATTTATTTCACTTACTACATATGTGTGATCTATTTATTTCACTTATTTATTTTGAATTTTATTTTTTTACATTCTTCTCCAGGTGTGTCCATTTGCACATAAATGAATGTCAGTACAACTCAGGTGCCACTTTAGTAAGCAATTTCCCACAGGAGGAAAAGAAAGGGAACCATCTAACCTCTTGCCTATTGATTCTCATCATCTTAAAGTATATGCTTCTAAGGGAAAAACACAAACTGTGGGCAGTGAAGGAAATGTGCCTACTATGAAAACTGCGAAGTAGAACATAAACATCATCTGTCGTCCACCCTGCACCTTGGGGGATTATTTCCTGTCTTTTCATACTCTTCCGGTCCCTCTCTCCCTGGCTTCCGGCAACCACACCTCCATTTCTGCCTTCATTAATTTGCCGCTCCAGGCCCATTCTAGAAATTTGCTATAAATGGGATCGTACGATCTGTGCTCTCCGTGACAGCTTCTTGTCACTTAGGGTCACGTTCCCAAGGGTCACCCGCACTGTCACGCGAGTCCACACTTCACCATCACGGCCAACATTCCAGCGTGAGATTACACCTCATTCTTCTGTCCGCTTAGCGCTTGGTACTATTTGAGCTGTTATGAATCATGCAGCCACGAACACTCATGGGCAAACTTTCATATGGGTGTAGTTTTCATTTCTCACGGGTATATACGGAGAAATGGGATATATAATGATGCTTTAATCCCCTGAAGAATTTCAAAACTGGTTTCCAAATTGGCTACATTAGCTTACATTTCCACCAGCAGTGTTAGGATTTCGATCTCTGTTCACACTTTCTAACATGTTTTATTACATGTCTTTATTGCAGTTATCTTTATGGTTGTGAAGTGGACATTATTACTTTTATTTGCATTTCTTTGATAGCTAATCATTCACCTTTTCGTATGTTTATTTGCCAGTATTTATAGTCTCTGGGGAAATATCTTTTCAAATCAGGTCTTTTGCCCTTTTTTTTTTTTTCGAGACAGGGTCTTGCTTTGTAGTTCAGGCTGGCCCTGAGCTCACTATGGTGCCCAGGCAAGCCGCCGCGAACTCAGCAATCCTCCTGTCTCTGCCTCCCGAGTGCTGGGATGACAGGGGTGAGCCACCACGCCCAGCTCTTTTGCCCTTTTTGACTTGTTTTGTCTTTTCATTATTTAGCTGTAAATTCTTAGATATGCAAATTATTAATCAGTTATATGATTTGCAAATATCCTCCTCCCTTTATTTTGGTTGCCTCTGTATTTTCATGATGGTGTCCTTTGAAACAAAATGTTTTTAATATCAGTGAGGTCAAACTTATCCATTTTTTTCTCTTGTCACTCATGGGTTTGGTTTCATACCTAAGAAATCATTTCAAATCAATGGTCATGAAAGTATACCCCTATGTTTTCTTCTAAGAGTTTTAAAAATTTTTTTTTTTTTTTTTTGCTTTTTTTTGAGACAGGGTCTTGCTTTATAGTTCAGGCTGGCCCTGAGCTCACTATGGTGCCCAAGCAAGCCGCCGCGAACTCAGCAATCCTCCTGTCTCTGCCTCCCGAGTGCTGGGATTACAGGCATGAGCCACCACGTCCGGCATTGTGGTATGCGGTGTGGATTGTTGGTGGGCGTGAGTCTCCACGCCCAGCATTATATGTGGTTACCGGGGATCAAACCCAGGACCTTGCGCTTGCGAGGCAGGTGCCGGAACCACTGAGCTAACCCTCCGGCCCTTCTAAGAGTTTTATAACTTTAGTTTTACACTCAAGTCTTTGCCCATTTTGTGTGTGCTTTTAAGAACAGGAAAATTCATTCCATGCCTCTCTCCTAGCTTCTCACATGCTTGACTTTCCTTGGTTTAAGAGTGAATCATTTCACCCTGTTTGTACGTGGCCTCCCTTAGAGGCAACTGGGCATTTTTTCCCTTTCTGTCTTTTACAGGGGTTCAGGGCCCATCTTCAATCCTGGATGATCTCACCTCAGGGACCTTAATTATACCTGCCGGGAGCTTATTTTCCAGTCAAGTCGCACCCACAGGGACTGGGAATGAGACTTGGACGTACTCGGGGGCATCTTTGCTTTATCTGACGTACTGTCTGTCTCCCTGCGTCAGTCAGTCATCTGCTCACCCCTTCAACAGTTAGCCTGACTTCACAGGAGGGGCTGAGAGTGGTCGGCCCTGGGTCCACAGGGTGGGTGGGGTGTTCAAGATACGTGCAAGGTGTCACAATCGTGCCTCCGAAGTCCTCCCAGACAGGCCTGGTGGAATCACCTCGAGCCGATCCTGCAGCACGAGAAGGTGCAGGCTGACCACGAGCTCCACGTGGCTTCACAGGGAGGCCTGTGCACATGGCTGCCCAGCACCAGCCTCGCTCCCAGCCAGGCCCAGGCCGAAGCCAGTTATAACCGTCTCACTTCCGCCCTTGGCAAGAGAATCCCATGGCGGCAGACCGGTTCCCAAGCTTCCTCTCTTTCATGCTGATTTCTGGCTGCACTACAGTCGGAACCAGGCCGCTGTGTGGAGCTCAGGAAGTGCGGTCAGGTGCACTGTCGCACGTTTAGAGGACGGCGGCCCAGCTGTGCTGGACCAGCAGTGTCCTTGTGGCCAGGGTCCCGTGGAGAAACCACACGGGGACTGGAGAGTGACACAGGAGGACATCAGGGTTGCACTGGCCGGACCTCGGGCCCTTGAGGTCCCCAGCACTGGGCCAGATCCATGGCCTCTCCCTCTGGCGGGCAGAAGCTGGGGGCAAAGAGGAAAAACAGATTTGCATCATAAAACCTCCCGGGTCCTCGGCCAAGGAACAGCAAGTTCCACATAAACTTACATGAGGTCACTGCAAGGGAAGCGTGTCACCGAGGTGTAACAATAAACAGGGCCACGTGGGGCCAGCCACACACTCCTGTCACGGAGAGCCCGTGTCCTGGGAGGAACCCCTGGGACAGGACATTGCGACACACAGGCAGAGCACGCGCTTGTGGCTTCCTCCCTACTGCTCCAGCTGGGCCAAAAGGAGGTCATCCTGTGTGGGCCCGGAAACATGAGGTCACAGCGTGGAATGTGCAGAAGTCTCCGTCCCTCGTGGCACGGCTCTTCCAGAGTCAAAAGCAGCAGCATGCCTCTGCCTTTTCTTGGTGTTTCTTATCTCTCCCACAGTCCGGGGTCTCCCGTGGGCCAGAAAGCCCCTGTGTAGTGAAGGAGCAGCCCCCTGGCAAGCCTCACAGGCCAACGACAATAACTTGGCTCCGCCTTTGGAGGAAGGACAGCGCCCGCGAACCAGTGCCAGGGTACTTGGCTCCCGCCTCCGCTCTGCTCTCCCACTAGCTAACACACACCAATGGCTGCGGCAAAGCAGGAGCTCATCAGCCAGGGCCTTGATTTTCTCTCTCTAAAATAGCTCAGGATCATAGGATATTTGAAAGGTTCAAGAAACCTTAAGTTTTAGTCCAGGCGGTGGCAAACTACAGTCTGCTGTCCACTTATTTCTGTTAATAAAGTTTTATTGCAACACAGACATATCCATCATTTGCACATGGTTACAACTGCTTTTACACAAAGGTGGATAGTTTAGACAGACACAAACCATATCATCCATACACTTGGAATATTTAATATTTGGCCCTGTACAGAAAAATTGACAAGCCACTGGTCTAGACTAATATTATTTCCACAACAGGGAAACTGAGGCACTGAAAAGATGAGGAATTTGCAGAAGTCCATGAAATGAGTGCAGGCTGGGGCTGGGCCTGCCCATGTCTACTGATTTGCTTTGGCCTGAAGCCCTGTGTCTGATCTAAACTTCAGGCAGGCGGCGTGTACCCAGAGAAAGCACGTGAGTGCAGTAGAAGAGCTGGGTGTACGTGGGAAGCAGAGTTGGGCAGGGCCCGAGGCTCTATGCCAGTCGGCCTCACTGAGTGCTGTGAAGGACTGTGGGCTGCTGAGTCTGGAGACAGCCAGCCTGAGCTTCAGGCTGGAATGGGCTGCACCTGAGGACCTTTGACCCACAGGTCCCAGATCCTAGTAAACTTGTGCTGGCTTGTGAACCGCCAGGAGACATTTTTTTTCAGGCCTCTTTACTGACTAGCTGTTTCCTCCTTCTAGCATTTATTAATCAAACTGGTTAACCATTGAACCCAAAGCAGTCTCCTCCTGCTTCCTATTGGCTGAAGAAAAGGCTCCCGTGAGACAAACTCACTTTTCTTGTCTTTCCTTAGGCAGCTGAAGTCAAGTGATAACAGAGGTGGGGTCAGCCCTGTTTGCTATAAAAAGACACACCCCAACTCTCCAGTCTGCAGAGCAGAGGGGGCCCTGCCTACTCAGAAAGCAATTCACCAGCTGCAACACACACACACACACACACACACACACACACACACACACACACACAGCAACATCAATCAATTAGTGTGATCAGTGTGGGCACGATTTAAGGATGATCTATAAAAATACTTACTTTCCTGATTTCTCCATCACTGAACAAAACACATTTCCTATGTTAAACGCAAGTGCTGTGTCAAGGGAGATTGCTGGGAAAGGGGAATGGTTTAGGGGAGAGGCCCCAACAGCGAAGAAGGCCAGAACTGGCTGTGCGAGGGAAGGGGGGCCCAGTGCTCCTCAGGGAAGAGCCTGTGGCCACTTCAGGGGGAGGAGGTGTCCCCACCTGCCAGGCTGGCGGGCACCTGGCTGGGAAACGTTTCTCAAACACAGGAACAAAGGCGGGATGTGTGACAGAGGTCGCTCATTCCAGTCTTTCCAGCGTGATGGTGGAGCCAGCATGGTTCCCTGGCTGCTCTGGTCCCTCTCCAATTGGGAAAAGCCACCGCGGCCAACTTCCGGAGGGACAAGAGGACAGACTTCCTGAGCTGTGGGGACGGCTGCAGAGAAACCCAACCCTGGGCGCTTTCTACCCACATAGGGACCCCACAGACCTCTCCCTGTGGGCGTCCCCTCTCGTTCTGAGGGAGCAGATTGGCACCTTGGGCGTTTATGCTGCAGTCTAATCATAGCTATCAGTGAGCGATATTTTGTGTCTGGATTTCACAGACATTTAGTCCCCATAATCACCTTCCCAGGTAGGTGTTATTACTCCCGGGACAGATGAGGAAATGAGAGGCTAAAGAATTGCCCAAGGTCCCAGGGAGGAGTTTGCATCTGCCCCCGGGCCTGTGTGACTCCATTGTGGCACATGGTCTACCTCTAACAAGCTCAAGCTCGTGACCTTGAGCCTTCCCTTCTAAACCACGGTTTCTGGATTCTCAAAATCAGGCAGCTCACAAATTACTTGGAAAAGTTTTCCAGATACGGGTGTGAGAAAAGAGGCCACAACTTCATTTTCTTTCTGGAAGTTGAGATAAAACCTTTTATTGTTTCCTGCCCACTGGGTTTGGGGATGCTCTGGGATATCCTGCCCAGGCATGGCCTTGCCTCCTTTTGACGCAGGAGAGTTAAGGCCTAACTCCCCACCTGAAACGCGAGTTCGTGTTCTCTAAAAATCGAAGAATGAATTTTAGGAACAACAGAGGTTTGAGTAGGAAAATTTTATTGAGAGAGAAAGCTTCCGCCTTAAGAGAGACAGAAGGGGGAACCCAGAAAGTGGGCAACCCCCCTACCTCACTTTTTAGAGGGCTTTTATGGAGCAAAGCCACGAGGTGAGGCGGGTGTGAAATAGGGGGCTACCAATAAGATTCAAAAAAGGTAGCCGGGTTACAATTGACCAATGAGTACAGTGGGGGCTTCCAATAAGATTTGAAAGAAATGGGCAAACCATGGCTAACCAATGGGTAAATGGCAAGCATAGCTACTTCAGCAACTTCGATTGAATAGGGTCCAATGAGAAATCAAGCCCTAGAGGGTCTTGCTTGTACGGAGACTGCTCCAGGTGGTTCAAAGTCCTGGCCTGCTGTCTGGGGAATTTACAATCCTTGCATTCCCAGGGAGGGGCTGGATCCGGATTTTGACATTCCATCCTGGGAGATGAGGTCTGCCGGTCACTGCTATCTGGAAGTGTAGTTTCTCATTGATGGTGTTGACCTTTGAGGATGTCCTTTTTGTAAGTCTTTCAAGAGCTGGCCCTATCTATCTGCCTATATATGTCTAGCTGGCTGTTCTACCTATAATACTTTGATGAAGTCAAAGGGAGCCCAGCTTTCGTCTGAGTGCCAGGCTGGGCTGGGCTCCCTGAAGTGGCTTTGTCCCTCTGCCGCGGATCTCACAGTGGGCCCACCATCCTCTTTTCCCTTTGTTCTGTGCAATCAGAAAAGCAAGCGAGGCCACGGGGCGCTGGGCACCCTGGGAGCTGCGCATGCGTCCTGAGGAGGCTGAGCCTGCGGCATAGGGAGAAGAGGGCTGGGGAGGGGAAGAAGCCGCGCGCCTAGCGGGGTCAACGTGAAGCCTGAGGCTTCATCCTTCTGTCTGGGACCGACGACTCCAGGGGACCCGAGCGCCGCGCCGGCTGCAGGACCCACACTGTGCAGCAGAGCCTGGTTTCTCAGACGTGAGAAGCTCCAAACGTAAACGCTATCAAGAGCAAAATAGAAGAAAGATGGCAGGAAGCAGGGAGCTAGACTCCATGGAGGTGGGAAGGGATCTGGGGTCTGGTGGGAGGGAGAGAAGGGGCCAGAACGGGCTTCAGGATGTAGGGCTGTGCACAGCTAGCTACACTTCGCATGAGGAGGTGTCCAGGACGTGTCACGGACACCCTGACAAACAGTTCTTTTATAAAGTGTTACCTGGTGAGCTCCGGGTGGGGAAGCCGCGCCCTCCCCTCCCGCAGACAGTGCTCTGTGTGTGTATGTGTGTGGGGGGGGGTCCATGGAGCACAGGTGGAAACCATTTCACCCTAACCAGAATTTCCCAGTTCTCAGCCTGCGTCCTCTCAGGTGAGCTACTGAGTCACCTGAGCTCCCTCTAGTGCGCTGCTCCCTGCGTGGATTGGGGAGGTGGTTAGGGGAGGGCACAAGTCAGCAGGGCACCCTCACGTGGTTACTTAAAACTGGGTGTCTCCTTCAGGCATGCTGAGGATAGGCCACGCTGCCCCAAGGCCGTGAGCAGTGGCCCCACTCGGGCTCCTGGGCCCCAGATCCCTCCCCGATTCCTGCCTCGTCCTCCACTCTCTCCTGCACCTGCCACAACATGTCAGCCAGACAGAGGCCGTGGTTTCCCCACTTCTGCCAAGCCCGCAGCTCACTTCTGATTCCCTCAGTTTCTGTCTCCTCAGCCTGGTGAGGCGTCGCCCTGCTCAGCCTCCCACCCGCTCCCCACAGTCCTTCCCTCGGCACTGATGATGGATGTGCTGAGGTCTCGAGCTCTGACCTCGCCCCTAACTTTCTAAACCAGAACCACATGTGCCGGGGAGCTGGCCAAGGAGTGGGAACAGCAGGCCCGGGGTTCCAGTGACCCCAGGGAGGCCCTGGCCGGCCCTGGGAGCATTCCTAGGCCTCATGGGCTGCGAGCCGGAGTCACCTGGAGACCTTCCCACCTTTCAGAAACTCGAGCCCCGCCGCAGGCCAGTAAAAGTGAGTGCGCACAAGGGTAGAGACTGAGCCCTGGGGTTTCTTCAATAAGCCTTTAAAATTGAATCATAATATACCTTAGAAAATTACATAAAGACTTGGCAAATTCTCAGAAAGCAAATATCCATATATAATGAGCTCTTAGGTTTTAAAGAAAACAAACGCCATAGCAGCTACTCCCAGCCCTGGCTTGTGCGATGTCGGACAGCGCTATGAGTTTATTTTGCCTGGTTTTGATAATTTGGGGAAATGAAATCTCAGAACAGGTACTCTCTGCAGCCGACTTCTCTGGCTCCATATTGAAGACCCACCGTATGCTCTGGGCGGCTGTCATTCGTATCTTTTCACGGTCGTGCGGCCACCCATTGTCTGGCAGTGCTGGTGTGAAAGCACGTGACCCCACATTTAGCCAGTGGAATCTGAGCTCTAGCAGGACGCTAGGAGGAAATGGGCCTATGGGGGCGATTGTGGTGGGCGCTCTGCGCTCCCCTAGAATCAGTGCCCACAAGGAAGCTGAAGACACAGCAAGAAAACGCAGGCCCAGACCTGCTGAGGCTCTGCCTTGGACCGTCCTGTCTCTGACACCATGAGCTCTCCCTAAGTTCTGTTGTTTTTAAATGATAAATTAAGTATTTTGTTCTAACAGGTTGAATGGACTTAACACTAACTATAAATACAGTAGACAGTTGTGCTATTGCCAAATACAGGAATTCTTTGGAATTTTTAGCTTATAAATAATACGCTTTTAAAAAATTCTTGTGCTTGCTGTTCGATCCTCGTAAGCATGGGCTTCTGTGAGAAGACACCATGCTGTGGAACTGCTGAGCTGTGCACACAGGCAGGCCTGGTAGATAGTGCCACCAGCCCGCCACATGCTGCCTGATTTCCTCAGTGCTTTGCGATGGCCAATTCCCGTGGGTAGCAAATGCTGAGAACCTGCCCAGGGATGGCTAAGGGGACGGGCGAGGCCAACCTCCTGCCAGTCATACAGCCCTCCCCTCACTGAGAGACTAGCAGAGAAGAAGAAAATCATAGGCCTGTTGCAGGGGAAGACTCATCCTCTGCCTGACTAGGTGTGTGGGATAGGATCAGACACATAGGGAAAAATCAGAAGCTCTTATTGAAAGATAGTAAAGGAAAATATTTTATTTAAGTACTTATTTTTACATCGAATAATGATTTGCCTTTACGCTGTTCCCAAGGATACTTAAGATAACTGAGCTCCACCAGTCTACCCTGGCTTTGGATCTGGATCCCACTGATACCCGTATCCTGACGAAGTTCCCTGCTCCTGTCCTGCCCTGGGACTGGCTTTTGCCCATTTGCATATGGCAGTGATATGGCCCTGTGCCCTCTGAGAGGTTGAGGAGGCCTTGCCCCTGTATTCTGGGGCTCTAGAAAAGACGTCTGGCCACCTAGGACTGTCGTGCAAGAGGACTCTGCAGCTGACCCCTGGAGAGGACACCTGCAGCCCTCCCACTGTAGCGCCAAGCCAGCAGTTCTCAGATGCACCCTGTCCTGGTGACCACCTGCCTGTAACCAGAGCCCAGCCAGGACCCCGTGACACTGAACACAGTCAGCATGCCACGCTAAGGGCTGAAAAAACACCGATCTGTAAAGCAACTGTATTTGGGGCATTGTGTTGGGTCAGAAGACAATTCTCCCTTCACAGCTGCAGACATTGGCATTTATTAATACCTTTGTTCTTTTTTTTTTGAGACAGGATCTCGCTTTGTAGTTCAGGCTGGCCCTGAGCTCACTGTGTAGCCCAGGAAAGCCTCAAACTCAGCAATCCTCCTGCCTCTGCCTGCAGAATGCTGGGATTATAGGCGTGAGCCACCACGCCCGGCATTGTGGTATGTGGTATTGATGGCTGGTGGGTGTGAGTCACCACGCCCAGCATTGTATGTGGTTACTGGGATCGAACTCAGGACCTTGCGCTTGCTTGCGAAGCAGGAGCCTGGAACCACTGAGCTAAATCTTCGGCCCTATTAATACCTATTTTAATCACATTAAAGACTCTTACCACAATAAGCATTTACTGAGCACTTGTTATACGCAGGCTACACTAGCTTTGAAAAATAAAAGGCAAACAGTCCCGGTCTTGTTCACACTTGAGAAGTTCTGGTCCAATTGAAGGTGTGTTGTAAAGCAGTGAGCCAGGGGGTGAATCTGTAGGAAGGAGGAGCCTGGGGCGTCAGTGTGGTGGCCCTGCCTGCAGAATAGGGGAGGACTTGCTCAGAGGACATGGACTTGAAGCTTGAAAATTCCTTTATTGAGTGTAAAATAGACACTTAGATAAAACATTTACTTTAAAAATCTTTTACCGAACATGGTGCCTCACGCCTGTAATCCCAGCACTCGGGAGGCAGAGACAGGAGGATTGCTGAGTTCGAGGCTTGCCTGGGCTATATAGTGAGCTCAGAGCCAGCCTGAACTACAAAGCGAGACCCTGTCTCAAAAAAAAAAAATCTTTCAGTAAGGGCTTTGGATTTTCCCTATGTATCCTACCCTATGCCATCATCTTGTCAGGGGAAATCTACAGTACTTTGAGGCAAGCTAGGATTTGGGAGTTTCTATAAAATTGAAGACATTTAAAGTTTTGGAAAGTGACCAAAGATGCCTAGGGCAAACTATAGGAAGCATTTTCTTCTGATCTCTCTTCTTAACCTCCAGACAACTTCCTGGGCTGAAGGAAAAGTGCTGGAATTTAAAGGAGCAAAGCGACATTTACATGTGAATGGAGCAACAGTGCAAATTAAGAACATCCAGCACTGTCCCTCCTCCCTCCCTCCCTCCCTCCCTTCTTCCCTTCCTTCCTTCCTTCCTTCCTTTCTTTGTTTTTTTTTTTTTATTTTGAGACAGAGTCTCACTTTGTAGTTCAGGCTGGCCCTCAACTCACTATGTAGCCCAGGCAAGCCTCAAACTCAGCAATCCTCCTGTCTCTGCCTCCTGCGTGCTGGGATCACAGGTGTGAGCCACCACACCTGGCACTGTGTTATGTGGTTTTGATTGCTGGTGGGCGTGAGTCACCACGTCTGGTATTATTGTATATAGTTTCTGGAGATTGAACTCAGGACCTTTCACTTGCTAGGCAGGTGCCAGAACCACTGAGCTAAATCTCCGGCCCTGGCACTGTTATTTCTAACAGTAAACCTTTAAGGAAGAATGAACTTGGTACCTGTGTCAGTCAGCTTTGCGTTACCATAACAGGTCACCTGAGACAATCAGTTTAGAAAGAGAAAAGGTTGATTTGAAGGAGCCACTCTTCTCTCATTAGACTCCATCTCTCCCCGTAGTGCCACAGGTGCTGAGGACTTTAACAGAAGGAACTTTTGGGACTTTGCAGATCTAAACTACAGCACTGCCCAACTATAGATGGCTTGTTAGAGTTGGTCATGTCAGCGGACAGCAGGAAGTTGTGCAAGTGTTCCATGTTGCCTCTGAACCTTAATGGCAAAATGCATAATAAACTGGTGAAAAAAGGATCACTACACAAAACCTGCATAAAAAGTATTTCCATGACGTTCAAACATACACCCACGTAAAAAAAGGCTGGGAGGTTAGACATCATTAGTTTAATTTGCATCTATCCACATAGGAGAGTCATAAAAATGCTTAAAAGCTTTCTTCGTGTTTTTTGTATTTGACATGTTTCATGAGTGGTAAGAAAATACAAATTTCTGTAATAAGAAAATAAAATTTGGACAGCAACGAGATACCACTGGGAAGGTGGAGCTGCATCATAGCCCCAAATCCGACCACCAAAATAAGTGCCTTTTATCCTGGAACATCCAGGGGTTGATACAAGCTCTCCTGGTTACGGCACCATAGCCCACTGCTCTGTGGTCTCAACGCTTGTTTCTTGACTTTGCCAGACTTTGTTATCTGCTCTAAAAAATTGGGGCTTTCCTGTCATCCCAGCCCTCGGGAGGCAGAGACAGGAGGATTGCTGAGTTCGAGGTTGCCTGGGCTACAGAGTGAGCTCAGAGCCAGCCTGAACTACAAAGCGAGACCCTGTCTCAAAAAAAAAAAAAAAAAAAAATTGGGGCTTGGACAACAGGTTAAATCTGAGGAACTTCACTCTGATCCTGTAAGAGTACCACGTTAGCCGGAAGGCAGGAGCGAAGTGGATCTTATCACTGTTTAACCCAAGAGCAAACAGGGGCCTGTGGAGTCCTGAGGCGAGGGTCACAGAGATTCAAAAAGGGTGTGAGAATTGGAAACAGGCCTTTGGGCTTCACCCAGGGATCTCTCTGTTACACCAGGATTCCTTTTGTGTATGAACTGTGAGTCCTGTTCTGTCATAAAATTCCAGTCAGCCTCCCCACCTCCCTCAGAGACCACAGACTCTAGGCTATTCTCTCTTCCTCATTTCTGCACCCCGAGGATCCTGAAGGCAGCTCCGATTCTCCTCTGAGTCATCTTCAGTTCTGTCTGTCCCTTCTCAGATGACTTCATCGGGGGCCACACAGCACCTCAGAATCTCGGAAGCAGGGCTGATAAAGACCTCTAAAGGTCATCCCTCCCACGCAGGCCCTGCCAGCCTTTCAGAAACCCTCTCCTCTGAAAACAAGCCTCTCAACAATGCTCCCCAGGGGGTGCCTGGGATGGGGACAGAGTGACAGAGCGCCAGAGCTTGGCTGGGTTACCTCGGCCTTGGCAGCAGTGTGACCCGGGCCTTTTTCACAAGCACAGACGGGCACACAATGGAAAGATCTGAAGGTTCCAAGGGGGAAGAACAGCGGAAAGGCCAAGGCCGAGCCGCACACAGAGAAAGCCAGCGAAGGTACTGTCCGAAAGGCCAGGCAGAAATCTCTCTCCTGTGAGGGCCCATTGTGTGCGCTCTGGGTCCGAAGAGCCTGGCTGGGCAAAGGGGCGCGCCCACCTGCTGGGACTCCCCCAAGGCTCCTTTCTCTTCTGTCTGGGTTTGCCCAACTTCCTGCTTTCTCTTGCCTGCCTCAGCGAGCCACTCTGTGTACACTGGTCAGCTGGGGTGACAGGGCCTGGCGCCGGGGTGGCAGCTTGCCGGCATACTGGCACAAAGTGACTTAGTAAATACCACGGCTTTGATAATTTCTTGCTCCACTGGTCTCTTGGGATTCTTTCCATCTACATTAAGAAAAAAGAAATTGGATCTCCTTCTGCCTACAAAGTTAGATGCTTTGATTTTGTGTAGGATTTAAAGACCTGGATGTCTATTCCTAATACCAACCCACTGAGTAATGTATTTTTTAAATAGAAGACAAAAGGGGGAAAATTTAAAGTCCTCTCTCCAAACCTCAGTGAAAGCTTTGTCAACAGAGACATTTAAAAGCAAGACTGTATTCAGCTTGAAATGAAAAACACTATATGTTGGAATCTAAAATGACTAGATGTATGAAAAACTATTAAATATTTTTAAAAACCCCTACAATCGTTTTTCCCTCCAAATAAAATCATTTCACGTTAACGAAACGGTGTCCAGTTTTACAGCACTCACAAAGAGATGCTTTAAGGGCATATCCTTGTGCTTCTAGCAGTCCATGAAACAGTTTCACATAACTTAAAGGAATCCTTGTTAGATTTACGTGTCAGAGAACTGCAAACCTCAGACCTCAGAAGTTCCTTTGTCCAGCATGCCAAACCTACCACAGCTGATATCTCGGCCCCTCTGAAGCTGACTTTTGGTTCTTCTGGTACTGGGGCTTGAACCCAAGGCCTTCCTACTGAGCTACATCTCCAGCCTTTCTTCTTTTATTTTTTAACTTTGAGACAGGGTCCTGCTAAATTTTCAAGCTCAAACTTGCCATCTTCCTGCCTCAGCCTCCCAGAAGGCCAAGGTAGCAGGAATGCCTCACTCCTGGCCCTGAAGCTGCCTTGAATCATCTGTGTCAGGTTAATGCACGCTGAGGATGTGGTTGACAGACCTCATTATCGCTACAGCCCTATGAAAGATGCCTAATCTCCTTCCTTATAACACAAAACCAAGATAGATCAAGAAATGTATCCAAGATCACAAAGTCAGTTACGAGGACAGTGGGCAGAAAGAGTCCTAAGCGCAGGACAATTTTTATATTAAACCCTGTCCATGAGTTATCGATCTTCCTACTTTGGTCTCCTGAATGTTGGGAATAGAGGAGTGTGCCACCACACCTGTCCTAGAGTTTCTTTGTCTATAAAATACTAGTGATATCTCTGTATAGTAAAATATAAATGCGATACACTTGGAGACAATATAAAATGCCCAAATAGTTCCTAGAGTAACACAAATACAAGGATTTAGTGAATGAGTGAAAGACTAGCAAGTCACTGTGCACAAAGGGAAATGATACATGTGAAAGCACTTTGCAAACTACAAATGTTTTATGGTAATATGGCGGGCCATTGTCATTGGTGCTGAATACAGCAGTGTCCCCAAGCAAAGCCTACCCAATTTGCTGTCTTTCTTGATTTCCATTTTATGAATAAAATCCTCCACACAGTCTTTTTGTTTTGCTTTGAGGTTTTTGTTTTTTGTTTTGTTTTGTTTTGTTTTGTTGAGACAGGGTCTTGCTTTGCAGTTCAGGCTGGCTCTGAGCTCACTATGTAGCCCAGGCAAGCCTCGAACTCAGCAGACCTCCTGTCTCTGCCTCCCCAGTGCTGGGATTACAGACGTGAGCCACCACGCCCAGCACGGGTTTTTTGTTTTTTGAGGCAAAGTCTTGCTTTGTTGTTCAGGCTGGCTCTGAGCTGGGATTAAAGGTGTGATCCATCAGGCCCGGCATTGTGGTATGTGGTTACTGGGATCAAACTCGGGACCTCGAGTTTAGAAGGCAGATGCCAGAACCACTGAGCTAAATCAGCCCACACACAGTCTTTTTAAAGTGTTTCATAGTCCAACATTTACATGGAAGTTGTCTGTCTCTCCTGAGATTTGACGCTGACCCTTTGATTCTTATTTAAACCATATTACTTAAGACAAGAGCTACCACAGATGGATTGCTTGGAAAGTCCCATACACAGACAGCCTGGCTAAGCTCAAACATTTCTCAGACTTTCCTTCCTGTGTGCAGTCCTCACCAGGGTCCAGTGCAAGAGAAATTAGCATAAGACTCGGTGCTCAGAGCAACTGTCGCATTTAAAGGCTGGCGCTGAGCTCCCAATGCGACACATGACGTCACAGGTCTTCCTACCCATAGCTTCGGGGTCTGCTGCCCTGTCCCCAGCTCCTCCTTCATTTCGGGTCAGGTCTCTATGCGACTCCAGGCCAAGGGCACAGCTTCCTCTGCAAGACGAGAAAGGGAAAGGCAGTTGTGAGTCCCAGGCCGTCCTGCTGTCTCCTGCCTCAGGCCTGTCTTGTCTCTGCAGTCCCTTCCAGAGCCCCCAAGACAGAGGCAACAGCATCCCTGGGCATCGTCACTACCTGTTCATCTTAGTCTATTCGTTTTTGGTGACTACAGCAAAATATCTGAGACTAGGTTCTTTGTCTGTTTAAAGAAATTTATGAATCTCACAGTTCTAGCGCTCCAAGACAGGGAGCCCACTGGCTGATGATTGACATCATCACGTGTAAGGAGTGCATGCAAGAGAGACCATGGGGGCGGGGCATGAGGACAAGCTGAGAAAGCAGGGCTCTTTTCGCAACAACCCCCTCTTGGAGTGACTGATCCAGTCCTGCAAGACCTAAGCCTCTCCTCCAGAGGAGCTATAATCCCTTCCAAAGGATGGTGCCCTACAGCCTAATTATATCCCTGACTTATCTCCATGCCTCGATATTGGAGGATAAAGCCTCAGTGTTGGTTGTGGTGGGGACAAAGCTTTGAACTTTGCCCTTTGTAGCCCCCGAAGAGCAAATTTTCCCTTCCACACCCTCATTTTCATATCTTCTCCCACAGATGTATGAAATCTAATTCCCAAAAGAAACTATTTCATATCACTTACTGAATCATGAAGAAGAGAACCTAAAAAGTAGGATTTCTTGTGCTCGCTTCGGCAGCACATATACTAAAAAGTAGGATTTCTGCATCAGTTCTTTGACTTGATCGGACTTAAGAACATTAATAACCTTGATGCCAGGGCTGAAGGAATGCTCTTGGTCATGGTATGCATTGTCAAAAGAATTAAACTATTACCTGTGAACACAGGTAATTAGGCACCTATGGAAGGCAAGGTTTCAAATGAGCAGCTAGTTGCTTCCACTGCATATTTTAGTGAAAAATAAGGAGGATAGAGGGATCAGTAGGTAGTTTCTAAGTGTGCAGAACTTGGAACCTGGAAAAAGAAAAGAATGCCCTTAGGGATTTGAATTCCTAACTCAAGGTCTGGCTAAAGAAAGCCATTACTTCCTGTGGCTAAAGGACCATGCTTTCTGCAAAGCAAAGCCAAGGTCTAATCTTGGGCTAAATAATGCTGATTCATATCATCACCTTACAGAGCCTCTAATGTAAAGTTAGGATGTTGATTGGGAAGAAATGGGGCCCTGAAAATTGGGGTAGAGACATGGGCAAATTCCAATAAGCTCAGCGTGCAGACCTAAATTCTGCTGAGCCTCCAGCTTCGAGAAGCTTCCTCTGAGCTGCAGGGTTGTCTCACCTTGTCTGCAGACACCCCGGTGGGCTTCAAGGGACCTGGACAAGACAAAGGACTGGAAGGGCCTAGTAAAAAAGTATTCGTTCTCCTCAGGACCAGCCTACAACCTTTCTTATCGCTTTTAGACCCACAATTAGATGTTATTTCAACATCCCTGAGGTCTAAAGTTGAAAGCATGATCCAATGGAAATACCTGGCATATATACAACTACAAAATTCTGCCAAGAGGGCCGGAGGGTTAGCTCAGTGGTTCTGGCGCCTGCCGTGGAAGCACAAGGTCCTGAGTTCGATCCCCGGTAACCACATATAATGCTGGGCGTGGAGACTCACACCTACCAACAATCAACACCGCATACCACAGTGCCGGGCGTGGTGGCTCACGCCTGTCATCCCAGCACTCGGGAGGCAGAGACAAGAGGATTGCTGAGTTTGCGGTGGTTTGCCTGGGCTCCATAGTGAGCTCAGGGCCAGCCTGAACTACAAAGCAAGACCCTGTCTCAAAAAAAAAAAAAAAAAATTTTCTTCCAAAGAGTAGTCACAGAAACCAGAGAAGCCTGTTTGGAATGGGTCTTAGGAATGTTGAATCAGGATGGAAGGACCATAACACAAGGCCAGGTCAATTATGTCAATATAGGGTCACTGTAAGGAGATCCTGGATTTACTACATTGTTGTGAGTGGCTCAGGGTGGCTTTTATAATTAGCTTGATTCATCTGCTAAAACCTAGACTCCATAGTAGTTTGTACTTAGCACGGTTAGAGCACTGGGCCTCTCTTGACAGAGTGTGGAGAACGGGAGCCCAAAGGCTTAATGAGATCAGGGTGCTAGAGCAGGTCTGTTGTGTGAGATTTGCTGACCCCCTTCTCATCATGTTCCCAGATCCAGAGGATCTGCAAACCAAAAAAGTTCCGGGCAGCTCGTCACTACAGAGGAGTAACACAGGACTGTCACCACCAGGGGAGGCCAGTCCCTCCAGATGAAGGGGCTGCTACTGGACGGCAGAGTCAAAGCACTCATCGAAACGCTCTGACCTCCTAAGAGCTTAGGATTTGACAGTTCGATCGCATCATCCCTAAAACTGGGATTAGGTTTGGCCAACTCATCTTATTTGATTCACACAGGAGAAAAACTAGATCCGGTGGAAAGAGGAGACGCGGTCTCAGTAGGCACTCAAGGCCTCCTTCAGCTGATTCCTAGACTTGATTCCGAGTTTTCAGTCCCATAGCCACCTGAGCAAAAGGGTGAGTAGATTCTTGGGAAAGGAGCCTACCTCTTACCCCAGGCTTAAACAGTGAATCTTTGCCCCGTCAGTCTTGCCCACAGAAACCTGCAGACACTTCCCAATATATACAGTCTTTTGGGAAAAGAAATGATTACACTTTTTGGAAATTACTGGGAGACGACTGAACTGCTATGGTTCCGGGAGACCGGAAGTGTTGCTGTAGCGGCTGTTAGAGTGAGGGAGCCGGTCTGCGCAGATCACGTGATCGGCGGGGTTTGCGTAGGCCTGTGTCACGGGCTCCTTTTGGCCCAGAACACCCTGGAGAGACGCTCCTCCATCAGTGACCTACGTGGGTAACAATTGCTCGGACTTAAAATACACCACTTGGACCTAGGGCTGTATTCCCCTCCTCCTTTTTTTTCTTTCTTTGTACAGCTCTGTACATCTTCTGTAGATAGCTTTGATGTCGGGTAGTTTTTTGTACACTAACCTTGTTTACAGAGCACTATAAGTTTTGTATACAGTAGTCCTGTACTTTCATCTTCTGTTACACATTGCAGCACTGCATGTAAGACTTATGCAAATAAAAGCAAAGGCATCAAGCTGGAGAGTTTTCTTGTTCTGAATATTGTAATGTGCATACAATATACAAATCCTCATTTAGTGCCCAATTCATTTAAGGACCTAGCCACAGGAACGTAACTTGGTGATTAAACAAGGGCTGTCTTACCCATTGCCCTGGTCCATGTTTCATCATTTTGGGGAGACACACGCCTACTTCTTAGTAGAATCTCCACAGTGGCTTCCTTCTTCAGGCAGTGCACCCGTCGGTGGGTGCCAGCAGAATGCCTTCTACCAACACAAGAGTAAGCTAAGCAATGTTACCTCGAGTGTCATGGCGGAAATCGGTGTTGCCAAGATAGACTAAAGACGCAGGGATGTGAACCCCAACACGTCACTCAGCTTGAGAATTTGGCTTGTGCAGAGATAAATAAGTCTTGGAGACTAATTGTGAATCATCAGAAGCTTAACTGGGTGATGACTGACTCCAGCTGCTTTTCCAGACATGATCTTGTTGCCACAGAGACCAACACACCCTCTGGTGACTATTGATCTGACAAATACCATTTTTTTTTTCCATTGCTGCTAACAAATCCAATCCTTTTCACTTAGCACGGCCAGTGGCCATGCAACCTCCCATCCTGCCTCTCTGCTAACTCCTCGGTCTACTGTCACTGTCTAGTCTGAGCCCAGATGACCTCTCGCTCCACAGGTGTCCCCGCAGGCCTGTCTTGCTGTTGCTATCGGGCTGGAGGGTAGGAAAGAGCAATTCCTCTGGTCATTTTGGTAAGAAAAATGCAAGCAGATGAAGGCAAATGAACCCCTCAAGAATGCATGGGCAAGATGTTTTGGTGACGTTTTTTCTAAGGCCCCAGGGGTCAGGCTGTGTTGAGATGTTTCTCCCCAACCTGAAGGAGAAGTTGTAACATCCGACCTGTCACCTTGGAGGCGACTAGGCTTCACTTGGGGAAGTAACCTGGAAGACTGCTGGCTTGAACGCAGTCCAGAAAAGGAGGCCACACCACAAAAGACCCACCTCCTAAGTGAGCCGCTGTGACCCCGCACTTGCAGCCTGCTGTGCCACTGGGACAGGTAAGGAGCTGTTTGGAGAAACCGTCAGCAGGTCCCCGGAACAGGTGGGTCATAAAGCACTTTCAGAAGATGGGGATAAAACCAAGTCACACTCTGCATATGACTCTCCCTTTAACCAAAGCCGCCCTACCCCTGGGCCCAGCAGCGATTTAATTCCTACCCTGGGCCCGTGCCCCCGTGTGACCTCCCGGAGCTGGGGCTGTCCCCATGTGGACCGTCCCACCACTGTTCTTCTGCTTAGTGGCCTCTCTTCCCAAAGCTTTTCCCAAAGTGTCCCTCCTCCAAAGGCCACTGGCATATACATCTATCCTGAATGCTATTCATTTCTATCGAAAAGATCAACAGACTCTACCAATGTTTGATGTGGTTCCAAAATTTTCTACTTTTTTTCCAGAGCTGTTCCTCCGGGACTCCGATGCTGGCTCAGTGCATCCCAGATGTTTTTTTCCACCCCTCCCCATCTTCATTTTATAGATATACCACAGTATCTCCTTAGAACTCACCTCCTGCACCAGCAGCCCACCCAGCATCAGCCCGTGTCTGCAACACATTGAGAAACTGACACCAAAGCACAATGATAGGTCTTCCCCTGAGAAAGTCATTCACGGTGATACTTTATAAGAATTATTGTACTTCAGACTAGAATCGATCTGGTAGCCTGCCGGCCTCCTGCAGTATGTCTGGGGCATCCCAGACATGTGTCCTCAGCCCTCTCTGAACAACAGAACAGCACAAAGGCCAGTGAGAGAGGCTGGGAGGAGGACGAAGGAGAAGAGCATCCTTGGGGTTCGCGGGCAAGAGTGTGGGCTGGTGTGCTCCTCTTGGGAGACGGTTCCTGCTACAGAGGAAGGTGGTCCTACTCTCGGGCGTTCATGGTAAGTCTCAAACTCGAAAGCAACACAAATGCCCACTGAAAGTCAAGGGGAGGAGTAAACTGGGGTGCCTCTGAACCCTCAGAAAGGGTGCTGAGTGCAACCTCACACAGGCAGGGCTGGAGCCATGGGAGCCAGACACAGAAGCCTGCGTGCTTGGGATGCCAGTGCATGGAGGTCGGAGGTCGAAGACAGTCAGCAGGAAAACGCGTTCCAGTGCCCGCTCAGCACTCAGGTGTGGGAGGAGAGGGAGGCGGGAAGGTTGCCATAAAAGTCAAGTGAAAGCGACTTGTGCAAGGGGGTGTGGCAGGAGGGGCACAGGGTGCTGGTGGCGACATGCTGCCGCTAGACCTGCAGGTGGTTTTGCAAGGATTCATTTTATAACAGGTGGTTTGTTTTACGGGCCTTCCTGCAGGCACGCTTTGAAAATAATGGTTTTTGTAACACCACACGGGACAGCACTAGTACACTTTCTCAGCGACGGTGCCACAGATGATTTGCCTTTTGAGAAACCCCAAATCCCCAAATACCAGTCAGTAGTGACTTTCCCTCTACAACTTCTCTTTTCTGCCCAAGAAACACTTTCTTAGACCTCTTCACTTCTCAAATGGGCTTTTAAATTTTTTTTTTTTTTTTTTTACAAAGAAGAATTTATCCCTTAACAGGATGTCCTGTGCTACCAGGTAAAAAGAAAACAGGCAGTGTCGGCCTCACCTCCTGAGAAAGGGGTGCACCAGGAACCCTTTTCCATGGGGCACCCCAGGAATAACAGGTACTGCAAAGCACCAGACCCACGTCAACACCGACTGCCAATAGTTTACTGTGCAAATTGGTCAGTCCCTTACAGAAAAGGAATCTGACGCCCAGAGAAAGTAAGTAACTCGCCGATGGCCCCTAACTAGGGACTGGACAGAGGCCCTGTGAGCCTGCCCTGGGGTGGTAGGTGCCAAAGCCCCCTTCACCCCAACCACAGGCCAAATCAGGACCTGGCATGCAGCACAAACTCTAGACAGGTGGACAATCAAGTCTACTTTTTGTACCTAAAAGCCCTTCTGATTCTGTGCTTTCTGTTCATTCCTGCAACACGGGCTGGCTTCACCCCTCGCCTGATTTATTGCGGCCTCTCTCTGTCTGCCGCCCCTGCAGCCCGCTGTAAATCCTGGGTGGCCTCCCGCTGCCTCCCTGCTGGAGCCCAAGCCCTCGCCGTGACAGGACACCCTTGGTGGCCTGGGCCCTGCTTTTCTTCAAATTCATCACCTCCTCATCCCTTTGCCTGTGTAGCTGCTGAAGGTTGCCGACCACTTCCTGCGCCCAGTGCACAGGGACCTTCAGCTATGGCTGCGGAGCTCTGCTGCCCTCTGCCCCTGCCCTCTCCAGTCCCTTGTCCTCAGGCCAGGCACAGATACCAGCTCACCAGGAAGCCTTGCCTGCTGCCCTCCCGCCAGGACCTCCCTCTCCACCTCTCTGTATCTTTCCTGTTGCCTGCCCTGGCTGTGCTTTGCCCAACCACCATCCCTTGTGTGTGTGTGTGTGTGTGTGTGTGTGTGTGTGTGACAGAGAGAGAGAGAGAGAGAGAGAGAGAGAGAGAGAGAGAGAAACAGAGACAGAGAGACAGAGAGAGAGAGAAAGAGAGAGATACTGGGCACTGAACACAGGAAGCACTGAGCTACACCCCAACCTTTTTTTTTTTTACCTATTTTTAATTTTGAGACAGGGTCTTACTAAATTGCCCATGCTGACTTGAAACTCGCTATCTTCCTCCTGCGTCAGCCTTCCGGGTAGTTGGAATTACAGGCATGTGCCACCACACTGGGCAACTCTAAACTGTTAAGAATAGAGGCCATGTCTGAATTACTTTCTGATTCCCAAAATGTAGCCTAAAATAGCACCAGCTACTCAGTTCATATTAAATGGATTTTCTGGTTTTGTTTCTGTCTTTGGAGATAGGGTCCCACTAGGTAACTCAGATTGGCCTTGAACTATGGAGCTGAAGTTGGCCTTGAACTCAAGGTGATCCTTCTGCCTCAGCTTCCCAAGTGCTGGGATTATTTAGGGGTGTGTACCATGATGCTCATATTAAATGGCTGTCCACCACTCGGTGAGTTCACATCCAGGGGTGAGGACTTAATGGCATTAGGATATTCTCTTGTCGTAGCATCATTGCTGGTTCTTTCCAGAGAAAAATGACCAGGTGGTGACAGGTGGATGAAGTCCTTTCCCGGGCCACGAGGGACAGCTGGCATGGCACCTGCACAGAGGCCTATTCATCCAAGGTGCAAGTCTGGCTGGCTGCCCACCGGAAGCAGATTTTCCCTGCCTGGTTCTGGAACTCCAAAGATTCTGCCAAGGCAAATCAGGACAAGCAGTGGAAAATTCCTCCTGCGCATTTCACTGAGAAACTTGAACCCGAAATCAATGCTTTAGGCCCAGCCTGTCTCATTTTTCCAGACAGGGCTCCCGATGCTCCAGGCTGCCTGGAAGGAGCTGTCTCCAGAGCCCACAGCACCACTTGAAGACTCTCCTGCCGGGAAACACGGGCCCCTTCCCAAGGCCTCTGAGCACCGCTCCAGTGAGAACCTGGCTTGCCTCGCAAGCGGGGCCTGGGGACCCGTTTTTGAGGGAAAGCACTCGCATAATTGCAGGAGAAGTAGATCCTTTCCCTTTCGTTCGAGCTCTCTAAGCACCTTCCCTAAATAAATCATTGTGCACAAACCTGGGACCTGGGACCAGAAGTGGTTTTATCTTGGCCTTGAGCCGTGGTCTCCAGAGACTCACGCAGTCCCATTTGCACACTCACATGAACACACTCGACGCAGCTTTGTTCTCACCCGAATGGCCAGACGAGGTGGAGCTGTGAGAGTTGGTCATCTGAACGCCGAGGAACCAGAGCGCTGGGCCTGCTGGCCTCAAGTGCAGGAGAGTGTGGGGTTGGCAGAGACCAGAAAAACAGTCTTTTCAGCCCTCTTGCTTGGCGGAGCAAGGTGCTGAGACCCAGAGAAGAAATTCCGTCACTGGTGTCTCCTAGGCATTGCCTGCACGGCTGGAGAAACCGGTCATGATGATCCCCGCTGGGCCCCGTCCCAAACCCAGCCTTTCCAGGATTTCACGAGGATTTAGGGCTTGGCCTGACTTCCCTGGAGTTCAATGAGCCTCCGAAGTACAGGAGCCTGTGTGAAGCCATTGGCCTTCCTTTGGGGACACAGCCTTCAGCTGTCCCTTCTCGCTCCATCCTGCCCCTCCAGCTACCTCCCGCTTCCTCACTTCTGGGGCACCTCCCTGCCACCTGCCCCCCAGCCTCATCCACACTGGAGTCCCAAGCTCTGCCCTTAGGACAGGGAACCGCGTGGCTCTCTGGCTGTTCCAGCCAGGCACAGCCCCTCCTCTTTGGTCCCCGTCGATACACCTCCCTCCTCGGCTCTCCCTTGTGTACTAAGCGATGACATTATTCATGGCCGCGGAAGCATCTGCTGCCTCCGGAAGCCGGAAGCTCTGTGGGTCTTAAGAGGAATCTGTAAGACGATAAGGCCTTTTGATTTGGGGACTCCTCCAGGGTTATTATAGACATTTTGGCAAATGTGCTAGTGCATATGGTTTAGAGCTTTACTGCATTTGTATAACCTTACATAGTCCTTGGTATCCAAGGGGTTGGGGGTCTCAGGCCTTCTGCAGACACCAAAAGCTGGGGCTGCTGAAGCCCCTTACAAAGGACATCTTGTTATTTGCGTGGAACCTACCCATGTGCACCCCTCCACCTTTATCACCTCTAGGTTATTTACAGTACCGAAAGCGTTGGAAATCCTTGCTGGACGCTGTCGCTCAGGGAACGATGACAAGAAAAAAGACGTGAATGTTCAGCACAGTCACACTGCTTTTTAAATACCTTCAACCCACAGTTGGGTCCACACCCATAGGATCCACAAGGGCAGAGGCCCGACTGTGTCTGGCCCCTGCACATACCTCCCTCCAGCCGCTGACTTCAGAGACTGTGCTTTGAAATTCCCTGGAAAACCTCCTCCTCCCGCACAGGGCCCCAGTCTCCGCCCCTGAGGAGGGCGTGCGGTTCCTGCCTCACAGAGTAGGTACCATACTATCCAGCCGCACGGGGCCTGCGGCCTGCACCTGGTGTCGGTCCTTCTCTTGTTTCTGATCTTCCCAAGCTGCTCCTTCAAGGACTCGTTGCAAATCCCAGAGGCCCAGCTCTCAGGGTACCGAGACTCTTCCTGGCCCCTTCTGGAAAGATGGCGAAGTCATGGAAGAAGGAAGGGTCAACTGTGAATTCCCGCCGCCGAAGTGACAGCAGCAAAGAAGCACTTGGGAAGGAGCATCGTGGTGGCCGCTGGAGGACAGACTGAAGTACCTTGGCCAAGTCAGGCTGGGTCCCGCCAGGGCCTCTCCCCGTCGTGTGAGCGTGCGACGCCAACTCGGGCCCTCGCGGTCCAGTCAGTCTGACACACTGGTCTAACCTCGCGCCTGCAGACCCCGTTTCTCCCAAGCGCGCAGCACACTGTGTGCCCGTCCTGCACATGC
The DNA here is from genome assembly GCA_004025085.1 of Thryonomys swinderianus. Classification (NCBI taxonomy): domain Eukaryota; kingdom Metazoa; phylum Chordata; class Mammalia; order Rodentia; family Thryonomyidae; genus Thryonomys; species Thryonomys swinderianus. The sequence continues at coordinate 55,378 of PVIC010002084.1, read as the reverse complement.
GCTCTGCAACCAGACTTTCCCGCTTCCCTCCTCTCCAAGCTGAATCTCTGCCCACCCCCGGAGTCCCTCTCCCATCAGCTGCAGTACCCTCCGCCCAGCCATAGTGCCCTCTGCCTCCCTTCTGCTGGCTGCTAGTGTCATACCCCTGGCCCGCTAGCGTGTGGCCCCGCACCCCCCACGCTGCACCTGCTGGACTCTTGGGGACACAGGCTGGTCTCCACTGCTCCCACGATGCCCCATCCCTGGCGTGCCGAAGCTGTCCAGGACGTGTGCACATACCTCAGACTTCGCTCTGAACCCTTTCCTTGTGGCCAGGGAACCTCTCAACCAATTTCAAATGAAAAAAAAAAGGAAAGGCTATGAGGGGTCGTTAATAACTTCAAGGGCAAGACGTGAGCGATGTTAAGTGATACCGAGGGATGGCAGAGGTTCCTTTTCGCTCCCTCCAAGGGGCACCATGGTCTCTCCTGGCCTCCCCCTCTCTGCCCGTCAGCGCCCTTCCCCTCAGGGACACGGGCCTCTGGGAGGCTCCCAGTTTTCTCTCTTCCATAACTCGAGGTTTCCCGTGACTCCAGCCAAAGCGCCCGCCTGGCTGTCTCGAGACGTCCCAGCCCAAGACCCCTCACTCTCTTAGTTCAAATTCTCCGAAAAGAAACTGGCCCAGATGGTAGCGATGCCATCTCACACGTCCACCCTGGGCCGATCAAATGCCCAGAGACAGAGCTGTGTGATATCAGGGTGGCCCTTGGGCGCCACCCTTTCAGCAAGAGGGAGAACGGAAAGGCCTCCCGACACCCGGACCCTGCTCGGACCATCACCCTAAAGGGATCTAATGCAAGAATATCTGAAAAGAGTGCAAGGCGCAGGAGCCTAGTGTCCCCGTGGGTCACAGTGCTGCTGTTGGTGGGGGGCTGGATACTGCTGTAGGGCCTTAGGGGGGCGCAGAGCCATGAACAGGGAGGGTGGGCTCGACTGTGCGCCTATTTCAGGTCTGTTCTCCCGGGAGCCACTGAGGTTATCCTGGGGTTGACCGGGAAAGGGCAGAGATGGCGATGGAAGGTGTGGGAGGAGTCAGGCGCATGCTCAGACAAAGTACCGTGGACTGGGCGCCTTATGAACAATGCCGTTTTGTTTCTCACAGCTCGGGGACCCAGCAGTCTGAGAGCGGGGTGTCTCTGTGATGGAGTTCTGGTAAAGATCCTCTTCCTGGTTCCTGGAAAGGCTGCCAATGTGTTGTATCCTGATGTGGTAGAAAGAGGCCTGGCACAGACTCCTGCCGGGCGTGGTGGCTCACACCCATAATCCCAGCATTCAGGAGGATTGCTGCGCGTTAGAGGCTAGTCTGGGCTGCATAATGAGTTCAGGGTTAGCCTGGACTACAAAGCGAGACCTGTCTCAGGAAACTAAAAGAAGGAAAAGAAAGAGGCCTGGTACAGTCTCTGGCTCTTCTCAGGACCCTAATGCTATTTACGAGGCCCCCGCCCCAGTGACTCCCAAAAAGCCCCATTACCCAGGACCTCTAGCAGAGGGTTAGGAGTTCAGCGCATGGCCTTAAAGAGACTGGGATCAGCTCATCACACCCCAACGACTGCCTGGGTCTCTATGTGACCGGCGATAGGGCCCAAACCACACTTCCTGTGAAAGAGTCTCCTCAGGAATGTGTGGGAGTGAGGCCCCCAAACTGCTGCAGACATCTGGGGTGCCCAGGCTTTGGCATTTTGAGGGAACTTTTTATACATCTTCATGTCTGCTTTTAATGTCCCTGCTTGCTCAAAACTGGAAAAACCAGTATTTCCTAGCCAGGGGCAGCTGGGTCTGCACAGCCAGGCCCTGCTGGGTTCTCCTTGTCTTAGGAAACTCTTACCCACCTTTCAAGGCCCCATTTTAAGAATCTCCTCTACTGCGAAGACCTTCCTGAGCTCAGAGGCAAGTAACCCTCCCTTCCCCCAGCTCCACCTGCCCCTCTTCCTGTGGTGAAGGGACCAAGTGGCGGATTATTCTCCATACCCACCACGGTGCCCGGGTAGAGCCGCTGACCTGGCCGAGAGAAGCAGCTATGGCAACATCAACTGAGTCCCCGCAGCTCTCGCTCCACCGCCTGCTGCGGACCGTGCGCGGGCCGTGGCGTGCAGCCTGATGCCCACTGCTTACTGCCTGCCTGGTCTCTCCTCCGTGCAGGGCAAAACCCCATGACGGGACCTACAACTGCACATGCTGCGAACGTTGCAAAGGAGACTAAAGCCAGAGCCACCACCTTTGGCTTCCCGCAGGCTCGTCTCTGAACCCACCCAGCCCCACCCATTCACCCACGCGCTCTAGTCCCTGTCTGCTTCAGCAGACACCCTAACGGCAGCGCGCACAGCAGCAACGGTGGCAGGGCTGTGACAAGCAAGGAGGTCAGCGGAGCCGGGGGGGGGGGCACCCCGCCAGCGGCCAGGGAAGAAGCTTCCTGCCCTCAGCGAAAGGGCAGCACCAGGAGCACCCTGTGCAGTGGAAGAGTACAAGGTTGGGGGGGCAGGCAGGAGCCCCCGGGCGCAGGCTGAGGCCCCGCTCTGGGGCTGCCTGGCGCTCCTCGCCCAGCGTCCTCGGCCTGCGCGAGGCTGTCTGCCGGCTCCGTGGGGCTCGCACTGTGTCCCCTGTCCCGCCTCTGGCTGGTGCCCACCTCTCGCCTCAGCCTGACAGCTGAGCGTGAGGAGCTGAAAGCTGAGCCCGGGCACAGACAGGTTCTGTAGCTGCTGCCCGGCGTCTGGGCGGGACCACAGCCCATGCTGCTTTGCTGGGCTGTCCTGCCCGTCCCTGTGAAGCGGAGCTTTCACTTTCATGGAGTTGTGTTGGCTGTGGGGAACCGGCCGGAGCGGGCTGTGCCGGGGCCCAGCCACCCCCTACCTGGGCGGACGTCGCGGGGGCAGCCGCAAACATCGAGCAGTTGCCAGCCAGATGCTGCTCCCCTCGGAGGCCCAGCATGGCCGCGTGTGGCGTGCAGGGATTCTCCGGCCACGCGACAGTTCCTGCCCTGCCCCGCCCCGCCCAGAGTTGTGCTCAGAGGAAATGGGAAGGGCATGAGTCACTGCCCCATCTCGGCTGCCTGGCCGCAGCCCACAGCCGACCTTTGTGCCGCCACCCAGGCCCCAAGGGCCAGGAGCGCTGTCTGGAGGAGGCTGGGTGCTGAGTAATGCTGGGAAGTCGGGTGGCCTGGGAGGGCTCCCTCTGCCGCCTCCTCCCATGCTGCCCCTTGGGGGCTTCCCCACTCCCGTATCAGAGGCTTGAGGCCTGGGGTACCAGCTACTGACTCTTGTCTTGCCCAGGACCCTAACTGGGGTGTTAAAAGTCTGTACAGTGAGTGGGTGGATGGATAAGCAGATGGATGGATGGATGGATGGATGGGAGGACAGATGGAAGGACGGTTGAAAGGAAAGAATCATTGATTTACAGAAACACTGCATGTGAAGGACTAGCGTGATGTCCTCACTTCACAAAGGGGAGAAATGGAAGCCCAGAGATGGGAGAAACTAGACCAGGTTGGTCCCACAGTGAAAAGGAGACAGCTCTAGAACCGGGAGCCGTGGTACCCCGCCCGCCGTGCCTCCGTGTGGATTAGGAACACAAAGCCAGCTCTTCGCGAGAGCCCAAAGCTTCATGAAAGCCTTGTGTGGAAGAGGCAAGATGGTGAGAACCCACATCTCCCATAAGACCCCCCAGGGGACCTCCTGAGGGGGGAGCGTCAAAAACCAGAGGTGGGGCCCTGAGCTTTGGGGAGTTCACAAGCTCTTGGGCTCCACTGGCCGCCGAGAATGTGAGGAATGCAGGGAGCGGAACAGCCCGGGCTGCCGAGCTGGATACCTCACCCGCTCAGCCCCGAGGGAGGCCTGGGTGCCGCCCACTGGCCTCTTCTGGCAGGGCTGCTCCAGGTGGGACTGCCTGGGGCCCCCGCGTGACGGGAATGACGACTTCCACGCCACCAGCCCAGAAGCTCAGGGGCAGCAGAGACTGGCAGCATCTTGGGCCCGACCACACCCCCTGAGCCGCACGAGGTCCAGCCTCAGCGATCCAGAGCTTTCACAGCGCGGGGCCGAGCTCTCGGACCTGTGAGGAGCTGAGCGCTTCCAGCCAGGCGGGTTGTCCTGGGGCTCGGAGGCGGGACTGGGGGTTCAGAGCCACACCGGGGAGCACTGAGCACTCACGACCCTTGTTTCTACATGGGAATGGGAGTGGGGGCTTGGCCATGTGCCACCCCGGGCTCCCTCCGAGGCCTCCCCTTCCCGAGCCCACGTGCCAAGCAGAAAACAGGCTGGTCGTGCAGACAAGCACACCCGGAGGCCTCACCGGGGTATGAGGGCCAGAGTGCCCTGTGTCACCCACCCCGGCGGGGGTTGTTGCTTCCTCTGCCGTTTGCCCTTCCACGACACAGGGCAGCTTTAGTTAACGGAGGAGGGCACCCGGATACCACCCTCCAAACTTCCCAGGGTGAAGAGGAGCCCAGAAGAGCGTTAGCAATCCCAAAGCCACGTGGCTGAAAAGCGCTTGTGCCAGGGTGCCAGTCCCCGCTCTCCAACCACACTTCCCCTCGGTGCTGTTAGCAGTAACACCAGAAAAGGCACCAACCTGCTGTGCGACACACTTAACGCTGGACACGCCGTATGTTTCTTCAGGGACCGTCACTCACAGCAACCCTGGGGGATGGTTCTCGCCTCCTTCCAACAGGGGGAGCGGAAGGAGGGAGCAGAAAGGGAACCTGGCCCGGCCACCATGACTCAGCCAGGGCGAGGCCCGTCAGCCTGCCTCCCGTGCCGCTCTTGCCCCACTCCTCCTGCCACTCCGTGGCAGGGCGAAGCCAGAAGCCCTGCCCTAGGGAAAGCAAGCCGGGGCTCCGGGCCTGGAGAGGGGCGGGGTCACCGAGTCCAGACTTCCACCCTCGTCCTGTGAGTTCAGAGATCAGCCTGGGATGCGGTTGGAGCAGAGCAGGCTCAGGCCGTCCGTCCGCAGTGACTCAGCCTGAGGACACTGAGCCATCGCTGTGAGACCGAGCGGCCAGAAGTAGGACTGTGGTCAAGGCTCTAGATGGAGGCGCTGGGGCTGCCTCCAAGCCCTGCGACCTTGGGCTGGTCTTCCCTCCCTTTGGATCCTAGTTTCAGACCCTGGGAGAGGAGGCCGGAAGCGCCAACCCTGAGTGCTGTGTGCGGGCGGGTTAAACAAGCTGTGCACGAAGCGTCTTGTACGGGAAGAGGACAATAAACGGCAGTGCTTAGCACTTCCATTACTGGTGTTGTTTAAAAGCTGGGCTTGACAGCCTGGTGAGACCTGTGAGCAGGTCCTATTTTAAAGAAGAAACCCCAGTTCACGCGGCTGCTGGGGGAGGTCAGGTCCAATGACAGGGACGTAGCCCTTGGTCTCTGGTGGCCAGAGGAGCCATTTGTCCCCGTTCCGACTGACCTCACGGTATTTCTATCGGAACGTCCGGTGCTTGTTCGGCCGTGGGGCTGGCTTCCCCCGGACAGAGGCTCCTGACAGTGAAGTCTCCCGTTGGTGCTTCCTGCCAGGGTCAGGAGCACCTTCACTCGTGAGGCCTTCCTGTTCCCCAGGAGCTGGCCAGATGGCCATGAAGGGACGTCCTCGGCCCCTAGACTTAGGAGCTAGAGCTTGGCAGGACAGTAAGCAAGGGAAGAATCACCCACAGGGCGGGGCTTCTGGAAAATTCCAGAAGGAAGTAGGAGCGTGATGTACGCAAGAGAGAAGACCCAGAGTGATGACTGGCTTTTCTGGGGAGGTGACGTTTACCCTGAGGCCAAAGGACGAGCAGGAAGCAGCCTTGCCAGAAGCCAGGCACAGGCAGTTCCCGCTGCAGGAGCAGCTTTTCCCTTTGGGGGAGGGAAGAACTTAATGCGTTTCTCAAGACAGGGCCAGGAGGGAGCAGACCGGGAAGGACGAGGCGGAGGACGGGCACGGCGTAGCCACCCCCAGACCGTCTAGTTTACTCCCACGCTCCCCGAACGAGCAAAGTCCCCCCTGTGCTCGTGTCTTGCTATACTGTCTTTAGCTTTCTGTGGGTTTGTTTCTCTCCCATCGCTCCACGAACGCCTGGGTGAAGCATCGTGACGCGCCAGCAGCCACACTGGCATAGACAGACAGGGTGCTGTCGTGGAGGTGACAGACACGGCGCCCCTTCACCTGGTCTTAAGCAGCTCGGGCGGGGTGGAGGGGTCAAGACTAAAAGTTGGCACTCCTGAGACAAAGCTTGTTCAGACCCACCGGGGGCCTTGCCAGCCGGAAGCAGCCAGCCGGGCCTCAGGCCGGGGCGTGGGCGCTGCTCTTGCACTCTGTGTGTTCGTAGCCACTGCAGCAGTGACAGCCCCAGATTCCCCCCCGGAAAGGCCAACCGACCACGACGCCTCAGGCAGGAATGAGTCCGTGCATCCAGCGCGCCATCTCTGGGCACCTACTGAACCCTGGGTTGGGCACTCCGGCTGAGCATGTGCCAGGCGGTCGCACAGCATGTGCTGCACAGAAACAGGGAAAGTGACTGATGTAGCCAGGAGCTGAGTCACAGGGGGCCTGGAATGTCAGGCCAAAGGCTTTGAACTTGAGCGTGCAAGTAATAGAAAGGGGGACCTCAAATGTGGTTTTCATTTTTCATTTTTTTTTTTTAAACTGACAATTATAAAGAGCTCTGTTTGGAAAAGGCCGTCTGGGAGAGAGTGAAGAAAGCCATTGACAAAAGGCTTGGCATAAGAAGCAAGGAGCGCGGCCTGGGGAAGGCAGCTGGGGCCTTAGGGAGCAGACAGGGGCCAGAGAGGGGCACTGGGGATCAGGTGGGGAGGGCGCGGTGCCGCTGCGGAAGGACAGTTAGCTCCCCAGCCCAGAGCTCCAGGGAAAGCCGGCCTGTCACTGTGCGCCAAGCACAGAGCCTGGAGCTGGAGCAGGAGCCGGATTCCGTCAGGTCTGTAACTCGGGAGCACACTGCTCCGCCCCTCAGTCTGCTTCTTTCACTGGAAAATGGGCCTCACCTCCTCAGCGGCGAGAGGTAAAAAGATGCACAAAGGTGACTTTTACTGAGTCTGGAACTGCAGGGCTTTCTCTAGGTTCACTGGGAAACAGTTTCTTCCTGGCCTAGACGGGTCTGGTCACCACATGAGCTTGGAGAAAGGACAAGCTTTCAGCTCTGTGATTCCTGAAGGATTGAGGCAGGCTGAGTTGCCCCCGGGTCTAGGGAAAATCCTGGGGGAATTCACTGCCAGCTCTCCATGTAATAGGACCAGGCCACACCTCACGTGGGTCCTGGTGGATGGTGCCATCCACCCTGGTTAGGCTGGAGAGGCAGTCGTGTGGTGACGCTCCGGCAAAGGGAGACTGCTGTGCATCGTTTCCCCCCACTGGACTGGTCACAACCACTGAGATGGCCCGTCTTGAAGGTGTCACATAGAAAAGAGAGAGCGCCCCCTATGGAAAGGGCTGGTAAAGGGCACACAAATTTCCCAATTGTGCTTGAGTGGCCACAGAGGGAGCCGTGTGGGAGGGGGTAGGACCGTGGTGACGTGGAGCCAGGGCTCACCGGGTGGCCCAGCACCTTTGCTGACAGCATCGTACGAATGTTCTAAACTATGAACGCAGTGGGAGGGGAGGGAACATTCAGACCACGCGATGCCGCCTCACGCTAACAGGGAAGGGGAGGGACAGGCAGGAGGGCCAGAGGGGAGAGGCCACACTTCAGGGAGACGCAGAACTGGCCGGGGACGGGGCTGGGGCTGGACTCCTGACCTGGAGGGAGGCGCTCTGATCTTATACTTGTGTGACGTGTGTAGAAGATTCTGGAGAGACAGTTTTCTAAGAAAAGAGGCCTGGAGGGGCAGAAATACAGAGAAAAGAAGGGAGGAAAGGGAAATTGCTAGACTGTTAGGTTAATGCAAATTCAGTAGCTTCTTTCAGCTTCTTAAAAAAACAGAACTTTCCTTAAAGACATCAAAATAAAGCGGTCCATGCACACCCATGTTTATAGCAGCACAGCTCCTAATAGCTAAGTCTTGGGAATGGCCTATGATACGTCCATCAGTGAATGAATGGGGAAAAAAATGTGATTTTCACACATCGTAGAGTAGCACTCTGCCCCAAAGAAGGATAAACTTGAGGTTCCTCTAGGAACATGGACGCACCTTGAGTCTATAAAGAGTGAAAGAAACCAATCACCTAAGCTTAAATATCCTGTGGCTTCCCTTACATGAGGATAAATAATTAAAAAGCAAAATAAAAGGCAGATTAAAACCAAGCAGGGAGATAGATCAGATGGGAAGGAACCAAGAGTTGGAGGGAAAGACTAGAGAGAGGAGGGAGGAGAGGAAGAAAGAACGAAGACGTGCTGTGTGCAGGGCCCAGCTCCACAAAGGCCAACGCTGTGCCGTGCGAACTCGGACTGATACAAATAAAAGTTGGAACAAAAAATGGAATTTTCTTCTTGTAAAAGCTACAAAGTTAATTATTCCTGTAGTCAAACATTCAAATACTTAAAACAGAATATGCAAAGAGTAAGTTTCTCTCTTACCCGGGGCCTAGTCTCTCTCTTCCCCAGTGGCAATTACTGCTAAGAGCTCCTTGATTGCAGGAGCGTGTACATACACTCTTTTCAAATCACAGCTGAAAAGAAACACACTTAGACCCTACTTTTTCTTTTCTTCTTCCATCTTTGAAGAACAATTCACATCAAGATACAGAACTTGCCTAGGTGAACCATGTCTTCCAGATCGACTTGTACAATTTCCCTAGCCCCTCTCCTGGTCTCCTGGTGCACAGGTAGTTTGTTCCCTCTCTTCGTTCCACTGTTAAGTATACTCGAACGCCCTCCCTGCACACATGCCAAAATCCACTTACAGTCTACAGCTCCCGAAGTCCAACTGTTGAAACTGCTGTGCCGGTAAAAATTTCTGTAGGGTTTGCCAGATTGCACTCTTGAGAGCTCCTTGCAAACCTGCCCTTCCCGCCATAGGAGACCCTCCCACCCACCTGCTTGTGTCCCTTCCTCCTGACCCCTCTGTGACCCTCAGGAATCTAGTGGGTAAACAACCAGGCTCCTGGATACTTTCACTTGCCTCTGTTTAATTCAGGGAGCTATGTACATTTTAGTGTGTGCACATGAACGGGTTTACACTCTCTCTGAGACTGCACATTGAGAGGCCGAGTTAGCACTATACCCGAGTTCTGGGTGGAGCCTGGGCTTCTAGAAGCCACTGATGAAACCTGCCGTGTGCACTGGGCCAGATGCAGCCGGGCCCGCAGTGCGGCCTCCTCACTCCCACCCAGGCTGAGTGGGCCACCCACAGGACCAAGGCCCCGTTACAGGGCTGTCTGTGGACTCTGTGAGGGGTTTGGACTGTAGCTCAGGGGCAGTCGTGACCAGTAAAAAGAGCTGTCAAAGTGGCTGCACGTTGCCACAATCAGAGTCTACGATTCAGAAGAGCGTGGAGGGCGGGTGGGCTCACAGACTGCAGTACTGCGGGTCGGGGAGGCCCAGTGACCGGTCGCTTCCAGGCACCCTCCTCAGCCCGTGGAGGAGTCCCCTCTCCGGGACGCCTCCCCAGCAGCAAGGACACTGTGTCGCCTGCCTTGGCCGCAGCCTCCACACTGGGTCTCCCCTTCTCACCCGACACCCAGGAAGACAGAGCCACAGGGAAGGGGCACTCGACACAGCGGGGGACACGGTCCTCACTGCTCAGAACCGTTGGAAAGCTGCCATTTTCAGTCCCTCACTGGAGTCAGTGCTGCTCACGGCCAATCAGAAGACGTTCTTTTCAATCCTCCCACGGAAAGACTTCCCGCCTGACCCCTCGCGGGAGATCAGAGAGTTTTCAATGTGGTGACTTACACAGGGTGGGCCTGACGCCAAGTGAGCGATAGGACAGCTGTCTCAATGCTTTATTTGTTCGAGAGGGAGAGAATCTGGGGTACACAGCACCCTTTGCCTCTCATCCTGCGGCCCTGCTGCAGCGTGAACCTCTTTCCTGCCCTCTGTGGGCGGACACCTCGCTGCCATCCTGTGTCCTTGGCCAGGCGTTTGCTCAGAACACCAAGGAGCCGGAAGGGACCCAGGGACCTGCATTTGCTCCGCTTCCCAGACTAGGCCCAAACTTGGGATCCTCCTGCCTCGGCCTCCCAGAATCCTGGCCTTACAAGCATGAGCCACCATCCTGAGCACCCCAACTCTCTTAAACTCCCATATTTGAACTCAAAAGAATGGCCTGCTTCTAAAAGTAGCACCGTGCAAGGAGCTCACCGCAAGAGAGAAAGGCATCTCCCGCTGCAGGGGGGGCACCTGCCCGCCGCAGAGCGCAAACTGAGGCCAGCATTCGGGCAGGGGCTCAGCCCCTGGGAAGGATTCTGGGTGTCCCACAGACACCCCGTCCTGGAGGTGCCCTACCCCAGGAGGCACTGACGTCCCGGACTGTGAGGTAGGAAAGCAGGCGCTACAGTTTAGGCCTCGATGTGCCCAGAGGGCTTTGAGTGCTGGCGGCTGGCCTTGGAGAAAGGGACTGGATCACAGGGGCTTCGAGCTGACTTCCGGCGAGGCGGTGGGGCCTGTCAGAAGCTGCGTCACTGCTGAGCGAACCTCGGGGCTGCTGGGGTGGGGGTGGGGCAGTAGGGAGGGTGGCTGCTGGCCAGCTGTGCATTGTTTATCTTCTTTAATGAATTTACATTTACACAGCGGACCAGGGCCTTTTCTGTTGTCAGTAAGGCACACCACTTGGGATGGTATAAAGAAAGGAGATTTATTTTGGCTCACAGGAAACACAGACCATTGCCAGGCGGGAGACAGGGAGCACACTTGTGCATGTGTGTGCGTGTGCGTGTGTGTGTTCTGGTCTCCTTCCTCCTTACCTGGCCCAGGATGTGACCGTGGGCCTCCCATGCTCTTGTCTGATCCTGTTCACTTCTCCAAACTCTCCCTCTGAACACTATAATTACAGTGGGTACACCCCCCATCATCCTAGCCCTGGGGAGGCTGAGGCAGGACGATCGCTGTAAGTTGAAGGCCAGCCTGGGCTGTACAGCAAGATCCTGTCTCAATAATGATGATGATGGTGAGGATGATACCATGGCTGCAGTAAGTTTCCAGGCGCTTACTTCCCATACTTCATGATGGGAATAAATTCAACTCATAACTAGATCACAGCAGGTAACCGTGTGCTGGGCACTCTCTCTGGGCTCACGGCCTCCTATGAGCCCTGCAGGCGGCAGAGGGAACTTGGGGGACAGGGAAAACGCCTCTCGGGTGGGTCTCGCTCTATATTAGGGCCCCACAGAGTGAGGCTTCAGCAGTTAAGGCGCAAACCCCAACAGCTCCCCACTTCCCAGGGCCCTGTGAGGCCGGCTGAGGCTGAGATGCAAGGAGGCCGGGGGCGGCTCAGAGTGGACCGGCAGGTCCCGCCACTGCCCCTTCCCTCTGTGCCCTCCTCTCAGAAGCTCACAGAGCCAGGGAAGTCACAGAAGTGATGGGGTGGGGGAGACTGCAGCGCGGGGCCGCCCCGGGAGACAGATGCTCCCCAGCCGGCCCAAGGCGAGGGGCGTCCCGGGCAGCAGCGGCCGCGCTGGGAACCTGCTGGGGGGGACGACGACTCCAGCCGCACCCAGACTCCCGCCTGAGTCAGCACCGGGGTGGGCCCGGCCGTGTTCGAACAGGCCCTCCCAGGCCCTCCCAGGCCCGGCCCTCAGTGTGAGAACCAGGCGGCAGCGGGCGTGGAGACAGTGGGAACCGGGTTGACAGGGGCCGGGCCTGGAACCTGCCGGGGACCCGGATGGAGGCCCCAGCGCGACCCTGGCCTGGGCTTCCTGATCTCGGCATAATGATGGCATTTATTTTATGTTATTTAGAATAAATGTACTTTTTTTTTTTTTTTTGAGACAGGGTCTCGCTTTGTAGTTCAGGCTGGCCCTGAGCTCACTATGGAGCCCAGGCAAGCTTCAACTCAGCAATCCTCCTGCCTCTGCCTCCCGAGTGCTGGGATTACAGGCGTGAGCCACCACGCCCGGCTTAGAATAAATGTACTTTTTTAAAAAATCAAATGAAGCTGCTTTCTGTTAAGGAAAAAGTTCTTGGTTGAACTTCATTTGGAACTCTAAATTTAACTCTAATTTAGCTTATCTTCACTCACATTTTTGAAAGTTTACTACATTTGTCTGATGAACTCCAACCTCTTTCCTTTGACTCCTTTAACAAAAGCGCGTAGCTTTTAACATGAAGCTTCCTTCACAGAAATTTTAAAAATGGATAGTTTATGATACTGTGTAAGAACGTCTTCCTTCCTCCCTACTTTCCTTTCTTTCTCTTTTGTCAGGCTGGGTAGGGAAGCCAACACTTTTTACTTTAAGGCAAGGTTTTGCCAAGCTCTCAGGGCTGGCCTCTGTCTTTCCATCCTCCTGCCTCAGCCTCCTGAATAGCTAGATTACCGGAGTATTTCTCCTTACCCGGGCAACTGTCGTTTTCTCTTGGACCTTTATTTTCTTCATCAGTTTGCCCCCATGCCACACATACTTTCTGGTTTTGAACAAGGAAACGAGATCATCGAGCTGGTTAAAAATGTCCAAAGTTAAGTTTGAAGCCTTCCTTCTTAAGGATGTTTTCCTATATGGACGGAAGTCTCGTAGCTCATCAATTAGTGAGCAAAGCTCGGGTTTGTTCACACAGCGCTGCCTCCTGCTAGCTGGTCACCGGGGCCCTCATCTGCCTTCCCTCATTTCCTTGTGGGCTTCCACGAAATCACAATGTGGCCAGTGGCTGGCACTTAATAAATGTGTCCTAGTGTTCTCCTTCAGGAGGGAAACAGCGGGACACAAAGATCTCAGGCTTTGAACCAGGCGGACCTGAGAGTTCATCTGGAATCCAGCCCAGCTGCTCTGGGCTTGGGACCTGGGGTGTTATCGAAGCCGTTCTGTATGTCTTGGGCTCCTCATCCTTTGAACAGGTAGAATGGGGCGATGATCCTCTGTGATACAATGCTCGGCTCCATTTTTGTCAGACCAGTAGTCCTGCCATGGGGAACACAGTAGGCCCAGGACCCAAGGCTCATATCCTGATATGAATATTCTCAGCTCCCCAGAACCGTTTTCATGAAGCAAAGGCTCATGTTCTCTCCTGAACATTTTTATGACTCTGATTTTTTTGTTATTGTTGTTGAGACAGGGTCTCGCTTTGTAGTCAAGGCTGGCCCTGAGCTCACTATGTAGCCCAGGCAAGCCTGGAACTCAGCAGTCTTCCTGCCTCTGCCTCCCGTGGTATGTGGTACTGATTGCTGGCAGATGTGAGTCACCACACCTGGTATTGTTGTATGTGGTTATCGTGGATCGAACCAGGGACCTTGTACTTGCTAGGCAGGCCCCCGAACCACTGAGCCAAATCTCTGGCCCTCCTTGATATTTTTAAAGGTAATTTCAATCCCATCGTTTTTGATGAATGCTTGGCCTGGATCATGACAGCCATTTCACTACCAATCCTGTCACAGGATTTAGAGAAAATTCTGTTTAGGAAGGGCCAGACTGACCAGTGGACTTGTTCTGGTCCCATCAAGGATTAAGAATGACAAGCCCAGCCGGGCATGGTGGCTCACGCCTGTCATCCCAGCACTCGGGAGGCAGAGACAGGAGGATTTCTGAGTTCGAGGCTTGCCTAGGCTACATAGTGAGCTCAGGGCCAGCCTGAACTACAAAGTGAGACCCTGTCTCAAAAAAAAAAAAAAAAAGAAAGAAAAGAATGACAAGCCCAAAGGATCTAAATTTGTGCTAGTTCAGGTTTTACTCTTTTTTACTTTTACCTCTAATCTCCCCAAAACCTCTGACTTCATCAAGTCCTTGAATCGGACCAAGTGTAGGTTGGTCAGTGGTTCTGTAGAGTTAGATCCTGCACCCAGTGAAATCCTGTCTTGGAACTGGGGTGATGCGGTGTCCTGACAGCAAAGACGGGGAGGGGTTAGGGAGACTCCTGTTCAGAGACCTTGTGTTACTTTGCTCATGACGGAATCACCTGGGTTTGGAATCCAGGACATCCCTGCAGACCTGAGTAATTTCCATGTATGAGATTTTGCTCCTGGGAAGCAGAAGCCTTGAAACGTTTCACTCTGGAGTTGTAGGTGCTCTAGTTTCAAGTGTCCCTACTGCACCCTCACACCACACAAGTTCCTCACCCTCACTTGCTCGTTTCTTGCCTTTGTATGGACTACAGATCCTCACACTTCGCCTATCAAGTCTCGCGGGATCTTTCCCAGGGCAAGCAGCTCCCCCAGGGGTACTCTGTGGGGCCTCTGCTCAGCCCTGTAAGTTTCTCTTCTGTGATATCCACCCATAAAATGTTCCATTCCTGTCCGCTAGAGTAATCTGGAGGCTAGCTAACAGATTCAAGAGCCAGCTCCCCCCCACCCCCGCAAGACAGCCAGTTTCCTCAGGGCAGGGCCACGTCTCGGTACTTTGAAGCACTCTGAGCCCTGAGTGGGCTGAGTCACTATTACATGCGCGAGGCTTGGTGAGCCTTAGTGACGCGCAGACGGTGCCCTTGGCATGTGACAAGGGCATCACGAGAACAAGATGCCAGCAGCAGTTGGGGCGATGTTCCCACTGCAGAGGATGCCGGGAAGAGCCTCTCCTATTGCGTCAGCTGACCTGGAAACTCTACATGTGTCCAGCCTCTTCCAAAAACTTTTGTTTTAAGTAATGGATAAAATGTACTATTTGTACATTAAGTGTAAATTTCAGTGGTGTTAAGTGCACCAATATTGTGCAACCGTCACTACCATCCATCCACCTTCAGAATTTTTGTATCTTACCAAACTGAAATGCTCCACTCATCAGACATGAACTGATTCTTCGTTCCCTCTTTTCAGTCACTGATAACCTGGTATTTTCTGAATCTATGCATTTGAATAGTATAGGTTTTTGATATAAATAGAGCCCCCCCATTATTTGTCCTTTTGTGTCTGGCTTCAAGTTCCTTCCATGTTTTATAGTGTATCAGCATTTCTCTCCTTTTCAAGGCTGAATAAGACTCCACTCTGTTGTACCGCATTTTCTTTATCCATCCCTCCATCCATGGTCCAATGGGTTGTTCCTAGCTTGGGCTACTGTAAATAATGATGCTGTGAACATGGGTATAAAATAATCTGTTTAAGTCCTTGGTTTTCGATTACTTTGGGAATAGATCAGCCCCTTTCAACTCCAAAATTATACAAGAGTTCTCTCCATGAACTAAAGAAATAAGGGTTCAAGGTCTACAAGGGGTAAGGCATTGTGTAGGCCAAAAGAAGGGGGAAAGCCATAGGACGTAAACATGTGCTGGTGGAAATGCCCCCCTGGAGAGGGAGGGGAGGAAAGGACCTAGGAAAGCCGCTTAGACTGAAAACTGTGAATTGGTCAAGGACTTTAAAGAGGGTCTGCCATTGTTACTGGGAAGAGACCACACCTAGGAGTCTCAGGCAGGGTCCTATCTGTAGAAGTACAAGTTTGGCTCTCTTGATGTTCTGTCTCTTTAAAAGTAATGGCCTGCATTTGATAATGGGAAGGGGTCATTTTATGTATCTAGACTCCTGGCCCCTCTTGCCAAACCTGAAGCATGAGCATTATTGCCCCTGTTCTATGAAAGCAGCACAGCTTGGTGCCACTGTCCTCTGGCCCTCTGGACTGGGCCAGGGTGGCTACAGCCCCAGCCCTCTCCACCGAGAACCTGGCTTGTGCTCTCTTTGACATCTCCCTCCTGGGCCCTGGGAGTGTCAGCTGCCATCACCTTTGGTAGAATCCGAAGCTCCCAAGCACAGGTAAAAGAGCTGACACCTGTGTGGTGGAGTAACTTAGCCAAGGTGACGCTGACTTGGACCAGCGCGGAAAGAACTCACGTCACCTGTGTAATGTATGGCTGACGTATGACACACGGTACCTATTTAAAGTATCCCATTTGATGAACTGTGACAGCTGCATACACAAGGAACGGCACAAACGAGGTTATGAGCGTATCTCTTATTCCCAAAAGCTTCCTCTAGACTCTCAGTCACCCTGCCCATGTATCCTCCATGCAAGCACAGAGTCTTCAGGCAAACTCTGGTCAGCACGACTTTGTTGGCTTATGGAAATGGAATCCTATAATATTTACTCTTTTTTGGCTGGATTCTTTTAGCACATTTTTTTTTTTTTGAGACAGGGTCTCACTTTGTAGTTTTGGGTGGCCCTGAGCTCACTATGTAGCCCAGGCAAGCCTCGAACTCACAGCAATCCTCCTGCCTCTGCCTCCCGAGTGCTGGGATTACAAATTTGAGTGACCACACCCGGCATGGTGGTATGTGGTACTGATTGCTGGTGGGTAGGAGTCACCACGCCCGGTATTGTTGTATGTGGTTACTGGGGATGGAACCAGGGACCTTGTGCTTGCTAGGCAGGCACCAGAACCGCTGAGCTAAATCTCCAGCCCTAGTACAATTATTTTGAGATCCATACATGTTATTGGACATTTCAATAGTTTATTCCTCTTTATTTTGTGTAATATTTTATTATATAGTGTCCCACAAATTTTATCCAATTACCCTGATGATGGACATTTGGATTTTTTTCCAGGTTTTTTTTGTGCATGGGCCTTTTTAGCTCTTACACATAAAACTGCCATGATACTGCACATACAAGTCTGCTTGAGCCTATCATTTCTCTTCAGTGATAGCAATGACTTAGAAAAGCAGTGGCTAGATCACACAGTAGGCACCTATTTAATTTTTTAATGAAACACTGGCAAACTGATTTCCAAGGCAGCAGTGTCATGTGTGGCCCAGCAGTAGTACTCCATAGCCTCCCCAACACTTGATGTGACTTGTCTTTTCATTTTTCGCCTCAGTGTATTTCACAACTGTGGTTAAACTTTCATTTCCCCAGTGTATTTAACTAGTAATGTTGACTATTTTTTCTGTGTCCTTACTTGTCATCCCTCGAAGTTTAGTAGAATGTTCAAATTTTGCAACCACTTTATGCATATGGAGGGTAGTGTTGGGGTTTGAACCTAGGGCTTTCCCACCGAACCACATCTTCATCTATCATCATCATCATCATCATCATTATTATTATTATCATCATCATCATCATTATTTGTGAGACATGGTTTCTTTAAGTTGCCTGCACTGAGCTAAACTTGAGATTATCCTACCTTGATCTATCAGAGTACTGGAACTATTGGCGTGCCCAGATTTTTGCCTGTTGTTCATTGGGTTAATTGTCACTTTAGCACTGAATGATTCAGAGTTCATTATATATTATGGATCTCTTTAATGACCTATATTTTCTTTAAAAATATGCTTCCAATAAGTGACTCACATTTTCAATTTTGTGGCTGTAAAGCAGATGG
>PVIC010002084.1:0-37937 GCA_004025085.1 Thryonomys swinderianus | reverse complement strand
ACAGTTCATGCTTATTACATAGGATATAAAAACTATTTGCTAAATCTGAAACCACTGAGATCTCTTTTTGTATTTTCTTCTAGAAAGTTCCCTAGCTTTAGCCCTTCTGCTTAGATTGATGACTAGTTCAGGTAAAAGAGTGTCCCAGAAAGTTTCATGTCTTTGGAGGTAGGGCTTTTGGCAGGTGATTGGGTAAGGAGATTCCAACCCATCAGTGGATTAGTCTGCTAATGGTTTCCACAGCTTGGTGTATTGCTGGGAGGTTGAGCCTGGTTGGAGAAAGTTGGTTGCTGGAGGAATGACCTGAAAATGTATATTCCTTTTTTTTTGAGACAGGGTCTCGCTTTGTAGTTCAGGCTGGCGTTGAGCTCACTATGTAGCCCAGGCAAGCCTTGAACTCAGCAATCCTCCTGTCTGCCTCCCGGGTGCTGGAATGACAGGTGTGAGCCACCAAGTCTGGCACTGTGGTGTGATATTGATTGCTGGTGGGCATGAGTCACCACGCCCAGCATTGTATGCGTTTACCGGGGATCGAACTCAGGACCTTGCATTTGTGAGGCAGGTGCCGGAACCACTGGGCTAAATCTCCGGCCCAGGTTTCTATTTTTGGATTGTTCTTTAGGAGTCCTTTTCTATCATTTTCATAAATATATTCTCTTACTGGGCCGGAGATTTAGCTCAGAGGTTCCGGCACCTGCCTCGCAAGCACAAGGTCTTGAGTTCGATCCCGGTAACCACATACAACAATGCTGGGCGTGGTGACTCACGCCTGTAATCCCAGCACTTGGGACACAGAGACAGGAGGTTTGCTGAGTTCGAGGCTTGCCTGGGCTACATAGTGAGCTCAGGGCCAGCCTGAACTGCAAAGCGAGACCCTGCCTCAAAAATAAATAAATAAATAATTTATTTATCTATATCTATATCTATATCTATATCTATATCTATATCTATATCTATATTTATATCTATATCTTACCTTTTCTCCATAGCTGCTTCCCTGGTTTTACACATTTCCCTTTGCCATATTGGTCATTAACTCATCCAAACTTCCCCTTCTACCAAACATGAGTCAGAGATTCTCAATTCGCTTCATTGACTTCTGTTCCTTTTATATACAAACAAGACTCTCCTCTTTGGGATGGAATTAAACTTCCTTGATAATTAAATTCATGACTTAAATGTTCCCAGTAAATTTGGGTTAACCCAGGACCATAAAAAATGCATCAGGGCGACGGTTCTGTGCCTCGGGGTCCCACTCCCCCACACCGAGGGCATGACTCCTTCCCAGCGTGTCTTCACTGCCAGCTCCTCCCACAAAACCCTGGCTTCACACTGGCCACCTCTGTGGAATGTCCAGCGGCCACTTCCTCCTTTCCTGTGGCTCCTCTTCTCTCTGAGGCTGCTCACAGGAGCCTCTCTGGCCCCAACTCTTCCAGTGCTTCCTGCGCCCTGTAGTCTCACTGGGCCCTACAGGACCTGCGCTCATTAAGCTCACTCTGTGTGTGTGTGTGTGTGTGTGTGTGTGTGTGTGTGTGTGTGTGTGTGTGTGTTCTATCTGGTCATAAAGATCTCCTGCTTTGAACATTCTTCAAAATCCTTTCACGCCGGGCGTGGTGGCTCACGCCTGTAATCCCAGCACTCGGGAGGCAGAGACACGAGGATTGCTGAGTTCCAGGCTTGCCTGGGCTACATAGTGAGCTCAGGGCCAGCCTGAACTACAATAGGAGACCCTGTCTCAAAAAAAAAAAAAAAAAATCCTTTCTCATTCTCACTTGGGAATCTAATAAAGCTGCCAGAGTAGCCACTGGCAAATGAGGAAACAGAAGTTTTTCAGTCTCTCAACATGTAGGCAGTTTGCCCAAGGTCATGCTGTTAGAGCAAAGACGAGCTGGGACTGGAGGCCAGCTTTTCTGGCCCAGTGCTTACCAGTGTCCCCTTCACTCCCCAGCACTGACAAGGGGTCTGTCTGTACAATGGGTTGGCTTGTTCCTCGGGGCAAGGCAGGCTTGGAACCTCCCGAAAGCATTTGCCTCACGTGGTCCACAAGCACTGTGGGCACTGAGGCCGCTGCTGTTGGATCCTGGTCTTGAACTCCTGCTCTTTAGCCTGGGGCAGTTCGCTCGCCCAGCCCAACCCAGCCCCGCCCAGCCCAGCCCTCTAATACCTCCATGCCTTCTTCACAGCATAGATTGCTTCTCTAATGCGATGACCCTTGGTGTCATCAGGGTTTAAGGGCCGCTCCTTGAGGGCCCCCGCAGGGCAAGGCTCCCTCTGCCTCTTCATAAGTGTCTTCAGTGTGGAGCTCAGCACGCCATACACGTCTATGCAATGCCCAAATAACGGCCTGAATGAGTGCGTGAGCGAGGCGATCAGCTGAGTTAGCACTGAGCCGCATGCCTGGCACCTGTAATGAGGGGCACACCTACCACACGGCCCTGGCTTGTGGGCCAGCATGAGGGTTGGCCGCAGCCCAGCCCAAGGACAGATATTTCCTGCAGTCCAAATTCAGGCCGATCCTGTTGCTTCTCCCCTCCTGCTGGCTTCTTGTCCCAGGATCGTCACGTCCAAGACCTCCCAGTGAGGGTCTTCCTCCATGGCTCCTTCTAGGACCAGCCCTGTGGTGTGCACATAACAGACTCTCGATGCAGTTGACAAACAGTGAGCTCTTTATTCCTCCCAAGAAGCTGATTTTTAATCTGTGTCATAGATATGAATGGAAAAACATGACTGTTGGTAAGTAGGAAAAAATGTTTCCCACTTCCAGGAATGTGCCCAGCCCTGCCTATGTTCGGAAATGTCAGCCATCGGAGAATGTCACCTTAGTGGGGAACAATGTCTCTTCGATGGTTACTCTGGAAACAACTGTGGCTCTAATCACTTCATGGAATCTGGGTTCTAGGGTACTATAGGCTCCTTTTAGAAATTCTTTCCAGGTTCTTATTGTTCCAAGTTCGATCTGAAATGGGTGGCAGACAGTGAGGTTTTATATTTCTTAAAGGTAGGAAAAGAGGTACACTCTCAAAGTGAGACCAGGCCACTGAAAGAGGCCACAAGATTAATGGTCATCATTTGTGTCCCTCATTCTGACCTCCGATCTAGAGCATCCTATCCAAAACCTGCTTGATCTTGTGCCAGAAGAACTGAAGATAGCACTTTCTGATTGGTACCAGGTGCAGAGTCAGGGACCTGTTCTGCACGTGTGTCCTGGATGTTTATGATTGACAGGTCACACCCACTCACCCAACCTGCTGGCCAGTCCCTAATCACCTGCTTCAAACATGGTAAACAAAACAAAACAAAACAAAAAAAACCCTGGTTAAGAGATGCCCCCTCACAGATTGAATTGATTTATTGTGGCAGGGTGGTCTGAGACACAGATCTTGAAGTCAGAACAGGACTGAAATTTTACCACTAACTTTTCCTAAGTAATTCATCTAGGATAAGCTACTTCTCTGAATTAGTTTCCTCATCCATAGTGGGGTTATAATATCTCATATAAGGTTGATGTAAAGGTTAAATGAGATCAAGAAACAGAGCTTCAGGGCTGGGGATTTAGCTGAGTGGTTCCGGTGTGTGTCTTGAAAGTGCAAGGTCCGGAGTTCGGTCCCCGGTAACCACATACTACAGTGCTGGGCATGGTGGCTTGCGCCCATAATCCTAGCAATCAGTACCACACACCATAATGCCAGGCATGGTGGCTCACGCCTGTAATCCCAGCACTCAGGAGGCAGAGGCAGGAGGATTGCTGAGTTCAAGGCTTGCCTGGGCTACATAGTGAGCTCAGGGCCAGCCTGAATTACAAAGTGAGACCCTGTCTAAAAAAGAAAAGAAGGAAAGGAAAAGAAAAGAAACAGAGCTCTAGCAATGTAGGAAGAGGGAGAGAAGGAAAGCCAGTTACTGGCACTGAGAGTGTGATGTTGACATTCCAAAAGCCAGAGTATATAGATATTGGGCTGCTGCAGAATAAAGATGGTAAGGACGAGATCTGGGGAGAGGTGAGCTCAGAAGCAGATTCGGGGGAATGTGAAGAAAATGATTTGGAGGAGAAATTTACAGAGGGAGTGTGGGCAGAGGATGAGGGTCTGAGTAGACAGAGAAGAATGGAATCAGTTGTGGCCTCCACTAATAGTCCCAGGGCAGTCTTGTATTTCCTCAGGACCTTCTGCAGTCACTTGCTTCTTTGTTTTATTTTTAAAATGTTCCATGGCAGAGACCTACTGCATGCTGGGAGTGCCAGCCTCTCCTGGAGATACGCCTTGCCGTGAACACACCTTCCACCCCTGCCATCACCTGTCCTGCTCAGGGTCATTGGGACAAGCCTCAATTAGTGGGTGACAAGCTCACATCCCTGCAGGCCACACCGAAGGCTGTGCATCCTGTCTCTGCTTCCGTGTTCCAGTCCGTCTTGCCTGGGGGAGGAAAAATGTTTGAGGACTTGCTCTTCAAAGGAAGTGTGGGGCCTCCTGGAGAATGTGCAAGGTTCTGACTCCAGGGCTCTCCCTACTCAGGAGTACTGAGACAGAGGCTCTGAGAGCAGGACCCAAAAGTGGTTTTAACAAGCTCTGCGGGTGACTCTTAGCACAGTTTAGACTCAGCCTCTTCTGCTCCCTCCCTTCACCTGCAGCTACCCTCACTGCACGGTTAAGAGAGTCTGTTCAAGCGAACAGGAAGTTCACGCAAAACACCAGGCCAAAGCCTTTGTTTCCAAATACAGACTTTCAGAGAGACTGCGCTTATACCAACCAAGAATGACAATAGTGAATCGATATTTGGAAGAGTAGTTGTTAGAACTAACATTGTTAAAGCTGTGGTGTATGACTGAAATATACAGTTTGTGTTTAAATTTTTAAAATTCTATTACAGTGAAGAACACTGCCATGAACACCTCAAAATCCTCTTCACTTCAAACACACTGATCCCTTTGCTTCTGCTGTTTTCCGAGGCAGCTCTGGAGTCCTCCTGCAGGATGGTCTCTAGTTGTGCTACTGTGGCTGCCTCCATGTCCTGAGTCAATTTGAAATGTTTCCTTTTCAGGGTCATTTTAAATTGGGAAAGAGCCAGATCAGGTGACTAAGGTGGGTGAGGACACATTGTCACAGTTTTACAAGATTATGTATTTTTGGTGTGGCACTCAGCAGCAGCATGCATCGTATTTTTTTTTTATCACACCCCGTAAAGACAGTCATGAAAGAGCACTTCCAGACCTGCTTCAGAAAGTGGTGGGGATGATGGGATGAGTGTGTTGGGAGCAAGTGGGAGGGTTTTGAGGGAGATTCATTGCAATATGCCTTTTCCTGTAACAAATTTCCCTGTTTTGAACATTCACTGCAATTTTAAAAATTGAATTCTTTATTGGTACATTTTATATACAGCTCACAATCACACACAACATTGGGAAATTTGTACCAGCATATGACACAAGTTAATTCTCATTTTTCAGTGCATTTTTTGATCACCTCTTTATTTGACTATAGGCCAGGGAAACTGAACCTCACTATCTTCTTTTCTTTTTGAGACAGGGTCTCACTTTGTAGTTCAGGCTGGCCCTGAGCTCACTATGTAGCCCAGGCAAGCCTCGAACTCAGCAATCCTCCTGTCTCTGCCTCCCGAGTGCTGGGATGACAGGCGTGAACCACCACGCCCGGCACTGTGTTATGTGGTATTGATGGCTGGTGGGTGTGAGTCACCACGCCCAGCATTGTATGTGGTTACAGGGGATCAAACTCAGGACCTTGCGCTTGCTAGGCAGGCTGTGGAAGCACTGAGCTAAATCTCCAGCCCAGAACCTCATTATCTTAAGCACAAAATGAATCTATAAGAAGAAACAGAATTAAAATAATTAATCTCAGAAGGGTTCAGGAGCAGAGGCAGGACCAGCAGGGAGGAACGGGCCGACTGGAGAGGAGGCTGGCGCAAGGGTGCGCGGACTGCCAGAGCTTTCTAGAAGAGCGTGTGTCTGAAGTGCAGATTCACACCCAGGAGAGGGTCTGACTGCTCCCGTGCTCGCCCTGCCCAGGGAAAGCAGGGCGCCCTGAGCATGGTGCAGAACCTTTGTGTTCGCACACAGGGGACTGGACGTCCTCAACCAACATCAGGGACATGAGTGGGTGGAGCCACCGGACAGAAGGGGACGGATGCTCCCTGTGACCCAGCCCACGCCAGAAACACGGAGTCCAGGGTGTCGGACATCAGCAGGAGAGACACATGTGTGCAGAGCTGCACAGTTGAAAGGCAATGGGAAAGTTTTCTCAGGCGGCTGAGGGAGTTCAAAGCTTGGGAAAACAGCATGGTGGGTGCCACTGGGAAGGCCACAGAGAATGACCTTAGGTAACGACGCCAAGAAGCCCAGCTCCTGGAAGCCCACAGGGCGGACGTGCTGCTCTCCCTGGGGGAGGGAGGAGGCCCAGGTTCAAAGAGGGGCAGAGGTACAGGCACGACCTGTGCCACACTTGTCAAGGCCTGTGATCTGGGCATCCCAGGAGACAACAGAGGGCTGCCACACAGGGCACAGAGGCCTGGCAGCTGCATTCAGGCCATGAGTGCTGCAGGGTGATAACAAAGACCCAAAAGGGGCGGCAGTGTCAGGGTGAGCCACAACTCAGACCCATGGGGAGCCTGGCAGAGGGGCTGGTGAGACTCCATATTTAAAAAATATATTGAAATATCAAAATATTGAAAATAATACCTGCAAGGGGAGGTGATAGAGGGTATCAGCAGCCTTACCCACCCGAAGGCATTAGAGAATACAAAGAGTGAGTGAAAAGTACAGCATTTACATTTTTTAAATCTTATTACAGTGAAAGGCACATTGCCCAGAACAGTGGGACAGATGTGTTGGAACCAAGAGAGTGTTTTGTATATTTTAAGGGGGATGAATTTACTATAATAGATGTTTTTATTTAAACATTCACCATATTTTTCCCATTCCTTCTTGATTAGGCAGTTACCACAATTTCTGTCAAAAGCATGAAGTGTCTTCAGCTACCTTATTCATGGGAGCTGGCACCGTGCAACTTCCGGCTGTACCTCAAAGTCCAGATGACGGGGAAAGGACACCATTTTGAACCAATTGAAAACACCGAGGCAGCCAAGACAACACAATTAAAGGCACTCGTGAAAGCTCTTCCAGAACTGCTTCAAGAAAGTGCTAAGAACGACGGGTTAAGTGTGTTCACAGCAAGAGGGAGGATTCTGAGAAGGATTAACAGCAATATGTCTTTTACTGTAATAACTTTTTCAAAATTTAAACATTCACCACATTTCGGATCACACCTTGGAGGTTAAAGCAGTAGTATTTCATAAGCACAGAGCTGAGCACTTAACAAAGAAGCATTTCAGTGACTTGTCCAAGGTCACCCTGATAATACAGGACAAAGGCAAATGCCTGTCTGAACCAGGCACGTTTAACTTCAAAGCCTAAATTAGCAAGTATTATTGTTCAGTTCACTAGCAAATTGAATTACAAGTTTCTACAGGATGCTATCAGTAATAAAGCTTTTAAAAGTTAAGGTGGAGGGCCAGAGATTTAGCTCAGTGGTTCCAGTGCCTGCTTAGCAAGCACAAAGTGCCTGGTTCGATCCTGGTAACCACATACAGCAATACTGGGCATGGTGACTCACGCCCACCAGCAATCAGTACCACACACCACAATGCTGGGCTTAGTAGTTCATGCCTGTAATCTCAGCACTCAAGAGGCAGAGGCAGGAGGACTGCTGAGTTCAAGATTTGCCTGGGCAACACAGTGAGCTCAGGACCAGCCTGAACTACAGAAAGAGACCCTGTCTCAAAAAAAAAAAAAAAAAAAAATTAAGGTGGAAGCATAATAGTAATTTCTAGTGGTTAGGAGATAGAGGGTGAGGGGAGGTTGGATGGTGAGTACATGCTCTGTTCATATGTGGAAACATTATACTGAGCCCCATTAATATGTGCAACTAATACATGTTAATAAAAAATAAGAGAAGAATGAAACAGTGTTTCTGTATCTGTCTATACTGTATCTGTCTATACTGTAGGGAAAAAAACGCTCTGTGATATTTCTTCATTTTTTATGTGGTAGGAACTTAATACAAAGTGGACATGATATAAATCGTTTAATGACTAAGTTTTCATACAGATACGCATGGTTAGCTATACTCACCTCAGTGTGGTTATTTATCTATTGTTCACGCAGGCTAAAGAGAAGCTACTGAGAGCTGTGGACCTACCACATACTTTTCAACAGTGTCTTCAAACACTATGAAAACTTCGAAGAAGATTTTACGAGAGCCCACAAACCTGTGAACGGCACCAGGCTGGTCTAACTGGAGAACCAGGGGCCAGTGGGGCTCAGTGGCACAGCATTTGCCTGGCATGCACCAAGTGCTGGGTGCATGCCCAGCAATGCATGTATGAAGCACAATTATAAACAGAGACCAAGCTCCTAGGTTGTGCCCTGCTTGGCATCTAAATTCTGGCCTGGTGGAGTCCTGGGAGCCTGACTTCACGTAATGGCTCCACCCCTTCAAAATTCCCCGAAAACCCTCACTCTTTGGATGGCGTTTTCAGAACATCCTTCCGCAGTAGAACAGGAACATTCCGATTCTATGTCGAGCAGCTGGGACGTCCCCGCCTCAGCCTGGGTCCCCATCTATCTAAGTCGTTTCCCCACTGGCCACACTCTTTCTCCCCCAAGCAGAATGTCCCTTCCCCACCCCCAGCCCTCAGACAGCGCCTGCGCACATGAGGTGTCTCCCTGCTCACTTGAGTACTTAACGTCTTACTTTGCATTTGGCTGGTGCTAAATAGGTATTTCACAAAAATGCCAAATAATATAAACTGTGAAAATTGTTGTATCTTCAGAAAGTTTTGCTGGCTTATGCTTTGAGGCTCAGATGAACATTGTTTCTTTCTATAGTACTAATTTTTGTTTCATATATTTATATTAGGATACTGTATAATTTTCAAAGCTAGTAACAGAGTTTGTATGTGTAAGGCATAACAAAATATTTCCCAAAAGTCCATTTTACAATACTATCAAAATTATGCACCTATGGGTTATATTGAATACATTCATTTTAAAGAATAAATGTTCACTATGAATAATATTTTGGTTAAAATAAATATGGTAGGGCCGGAGGGTTAGTGGTTCCAGCGCCTGCCTCGCAAGCGCAAGGTCCTGAGTTCGATCCCCGGTAACCACATATAATGCTGGGCATGGAAACTCACGCCCACCAACAATCAACGCCGCATACCACAATGCCGGGCGTGGTGGCTCACGCCTGTAATCCCAGCACTCGAGAGGCAGAGACAAGAGGATTGCTGAGTTTGCGGCGGCTTGCCTGGGCACCACAGTGAGCTCAGGGCCAGCCTGAACTACAAAGCGAGACCCTGTCTCAAATAAATAAATAGATAGATAGATAGATAGATAGATAGATAGATAGATAGATAGATAGATAGATAGATAGATAAATAAATAAATAAATAAGGTAAATGCCAACAGCAACACCTAAAGTATATGGATACAAGAAAAGTTTTTTGTAATAGATATGATGGGGAATGGTAAGGCATCCATGAAAGGCTGCACTATCTTACTAAATGGAAATCATTGCACTTGATCGAGGACTTTATTTTAATTCCTGCTGTGAATTATAAATGTGAAAGAAGCTAAGTCTGGTGCACAGTAAGTTTGATAAAGATTGATTAAATGGCTACTATTTTTTTTTCATTGCTGAGGTTGAACTCAGAGCCTGGTGCATGCTGGGAAAGCACTGTAACTCTGAGAGACTCTCAGCCCTGAGTAGAAAATTAAGTGAAAACTGAATGTAGAGGAAGGGAGGCCAGAAGCAGCGCTGCAAATAAAATGCAAAACCAACAGACAGACACGGACAGTTGTCTCCCTGTCACACGGAAATTCTCCAATAATCCACAGTTCCACAATTTGCATGAACGAAAAACCTTCTACCTATTACTATGGCATCATTATTTCACATTACCCAATGGGGAAGTTACCTTTCAATATTTCTCAAGTTAACTTTTAAGATTATTTAATTTTCTAGGAAGAAGCAACCTTATTCAGAGAAAACTTTGTTAGAATTTAACCATAAATAAATGCACTTTAATTCCCTCCTTCTAAAACGCAAAGGTCAGATTACTTTCTAAAGTCTGGGTTTTCTTTAGGGAGGAAGATGTGCAAATTAGGATTTAAATGGTAAAGTCAGACCTCCTTGTCTGGACCGTGGCCTCTCCGCTTTTTAATAGGCCTCTTTTCCATTTGGTTTGAGATAAAGTGGCCCCAATTATTTTAGAATCCTTTCAAGAAAAAGATATCCATAAATTACATTCCAAGCCTCTCCTTATTGCCCAGAGAAATTAAATTCTTACCTTAAATCACATGCACAGAGCCAGACAAAACTCCCTTCTATAATGTTACAAAAGACGGAGGCAGCAGCAAGGAATTTCAGAGGCAAAAAGATAAATAGAAATAGATATAAACCCACACCCCACTAGCAAAACTCAATAGTAAGATCAAAGCTAAACTTTCTCCTTCACAGAGTTCCTGTTAAGGTTTTTTTTTTGTTTTGTTTTTTTCCCCCCTCTTCTGCACCATAATCTGAGTCTCAGAAACTTTGGTTCCTATTCAGCCTGGAGATCAAACAGCTCACACATCTGCTGGGGTAGGTTTTTTTTTTTTCTTCTCTTTTTTTAAGGCATTCAGTAATTGGTAGGGTGAGGGGAGGAGAGGACATCAACATAAAGACAACAGCAAAACACATCATCACCCTCCTTCTGTCCTGCAAATGAGGAGCAGGTGGAGGAAAGATGCCAATGTCTGTAGAAGGTAACAGCAGCGCGTTCCAAAGAGAGTTCTCACATTGGCCACCCTAGCACCAAACACGATCGTTTTTGTAAAAAGTAGAAATTATCCATCTTTTTTCCAAGTGGAAATCCTGCCCCTGACCTGTTTGAGGGCAAAGCTAGGAGGACAGGGGCCTGGCCTTGGGGCATGACACAGTAGGTGCCAGCTGCAGATAGGGCACGCTTGTCACAGCACGAGGGCTGGAAATGCAGGGCAAGGAGTGCTGAGGAGTGACAAAGCCAAAGGAACTCTTAGTGCAGATGGCCTTCCAACAAGGCCTTGAGCACAGGGTACAGGGTTTGCTGCAGAAGTAGGTGGGCACATCCCCAGCGCAGGGACCGGTAAGAGGTAAGTGGTGCCAGGGAAAGGTGGGCTTCCTCAGGGTCTGGGTAGCTGGGGGACAGGAGCTGGAACTTGGGGACACCACAGAGAACAGGGGTCAAGAAACCCTGTGGTACAAAGTTGTATTTGTTTACCCTCCACTTCCCCTTCCTGCATTCTAGATACTCTTGTCTCCACCAAGCCCTTCTGTTTTCCAGCAGTGTGACTCAACAGCAAGCTGATGTCCTCTGTTAGAAATGGTGCAGGGTAAGAAAAGTCATACCCGGCAAGGAAATTATCCAAGTATCCATGAAGAACTGAGCTTAAGTAAACCCCAAGAGTCAAGACTTCTTAATCCTTTCTTTCTTTGTGTGTGATGAAATTTCTCCTCCAAGACCCACGAGACCCACCATTCAAGAGATACATTTTGGTCTTGGACCTTTTCACAGTCATCCCAGAGGCAGCCTGTTATTTAGTCAGGTTAAGTAATGTTAAGCTGCTATAACAAATAGCACCCTCCCCACTATAGCAGCTTTAATACAATCAAAGTTTAGTTCTTGTTTAAGGAAACTCAATGCAGATCAACAGTTCTGTGGTAACTTTCTGTACACTCCTCAGGGAGCCAGTCTGCTTCCATTTGCCACTGGCCTGCAGTGTGATCTCAGGCAAATCACGCCCATCTTTAGATTTGGAGTTTTAAATCACAAAGAGGGCCCAATCATCCTTGGGTACCTACCTTATAGGGCTACTGCAGTTCTCAAGTGCTTAATAAACATTATAATTACAATATAAATAATAAACAATACTAATAAAAATACCTAATAAACAATACTATAATTACATAAATTCACTTCTACCCAAAAGACATTGTGCTGTGTGTTATGAACATCATTTTATTACTCCTCATAGCAGCACAGTCACAAGGTTCCACCGGTATTATTATTATAATCATGAAACAAAGAGTGTCTGATGTTCATGTCATAGAATATTGCTTGACTACATCAAACATGTGCCCCTTGAATCCTGCACTTGTAGCGATCTCTCGGGAATGCTCCACCCAGATGGGAACATGGCTTCAGCCCTGCTTTCATTCTGGTCTGCACTTCCTATCATCTTAGGATGTTCCAATTTGCTCTGTCCTCACCTATGCATGTTCTCATGCATGTGTGCACGTGTGAGTGTGTGGTATGTACGCGCGTGTATGTGAGATAGTGGAGACTGAACTCAAGGCCTTCACAGTGAGCTCCATCCTTGGCCCTTTTCTGTTGTTTTACTTAGAGACAGGGTCTCTCCAAGGCACTAAGCTGCTCAGCTTGAGCTTGAACTTGGGATCCTCCAGGCCTGCACCACCTTACCTGACTTTTTATCCTCCAGCCTTGTTTTTTTCACTCTGTATAACATCTTAGCCATATCATAAATGTATATACACTTTTCTTTCCATACTGACATCCTCAGACTCACCCAACAGCACATGGTGTTCCACACAATTGTGCTCCACACTGCGATGTTTGTGTCTGTACTGAACATGCACAAACATCTTTTGTTAGCATTTCTGAAAACACAGTAGGGCCACTAGAAGCATAGTGTTTCTATTGCATGAAGTAAATAACTGATCTCAAGAGAATCTGGGGTACAAGAGAGGGTGTGCATAAATTAAATGCAAATTCTAGGCCACTTTATATACGCACTTGAGTGGCCATGGATTCTGGTAGCTATGAGCATCCTAGAAACAAGGCCAACAGACACCCAGGGACAACTGCATTTACGAGGAGGGTCTCCCTCACTTTGACCTACGCCCTGTGAGCCCAGCCTTTGCTTGATGTTGTCATCGGCATGGTCTGCTGCCAGCTCGGGCTTAGAACTCCGTAGGTGCTGAGAAAACACCTGAATCAGCGTGACCTGACCCTCTTGCTGTGGAGTGGGGTGGCACAAGGACCCGTCTGCGGAGGTGCTGCCTCAAAACCACAGCTGCAGTACAGGGGGACCCCTGCGGGGAAACAGAGACACCCTGACAGCACAGGGTGGAAAATCTCCCAGCTGTGACAGGTCAGCTCGCTCTGGTGAAAGGTTGGAAGGGTGCACGCTGCCTTTCAGCCCACCGCCAGGCATCTGGGCTGCCTGTGCAGCCTAAATCAAGTTATCATATCAAGCCAGGGGCTCCTGGATCCCGTCACTTCTCAATGAGAAAAAAATTGTGAACAAATTTCTAGCAGCAGGAAGTTGGTACTGTCCCGCGAGGTGGCCTGAAAGCCACCTGCAGCATCAGTGGCTTCCCTTCTGCTCCTGCTGGGAGCAGCTCCACCAGCCGGCTCGGGACTGGGGGTGGGTCTCTGCTTGTGTGCGTCCAGCTCCCCTGCCCCAGAAGTCCTTCCCTGGCACCAGGACTGCCGAGCTGCACCCCCATGCGATGAAGTCACTCTGCTTTGATCAGAAGACAGGGCTCTATCTAGAAAGCAAGAAGCCATCCAGCACCACTACCCTGTACCCCAGCTAAGGGCATCAGAGTGCCAGGAAAGTTCACTTTCGTTCAAACAAGGCCTGGTTTGGAGCAGAGACTGCACTGGGCTCTCTGTGTGCTCAGTCGTTTTCACTTTGGACCAAGTACTGTGAGAGAGAGAAACAAAACACACTTTTCTCCCTTCATCAGAAAGAAAATTCCCCCCGCCCAGGAGAGAGAGTTTTGCTAGAGAAAAAGAGCTGAGCGGATAAAGATATTGGCAGAGCTTAATGCCATAAATCTGATTAATTTACCTTGTGACACTCTCAACAAAAAAGTTAAGGGTCAGAGTCTTGCCTGTGAACTGACCTTTCCCCTGCAGCCACGGCGGTCACAATGGGGCCCTGGGCGCCTTTCATAGCTACCTGCTGCTTGCCACAATGAGATTGGACACAGTTCTCAACGCGCCGCAGAATACCGGAGCCCGCGCCTTTCTTCTTTGGGCCGGCCGAGTGGAAAGCCCCAAGCCGGGCCTTCACCTTCCAGCGTCCAGTCCACGCAGGGCCAGACGGGAGTTAGTCCCTCTGGGGCAGAGGGGAGGATCCTTGTGCAGAAGCTTCCATGTTGTGTGTCTGGCGCCTTACAAAACAGGCCACAAGGAGCACGTCTTGGTCCATACCTTAGAGGAACATAGCAGACCACATGACGCCTGAGACAGGATGGAAGGAATGTCTAGCATGCGGGAGGCTCTCCACGCCGGCTCACACGGTGGGTCCTCCGTGACAGGAATCATTCATGGAGTGACATGAGAGTAAATTATATGGAGGAAGAAACTACAACAGGCAGAGCCTGGCATTCCCGGGCCAGGAAGCTCAGACCAGGGTATTCACAGCCATGTCTTCAGCTGCACCAATGCAGCAAAAGGCTGGGGGATGGGGTGGTCCTTTCTCTGCAGCTCACATTTAAGTTAAAAAAAAAAAGATGAGAATCAGCAAGATTTCAGGCAGCCCAGCCAGGCAGCCCGGAGACCCAGCCCCGGTCACTGTCTGCGTGTACATAGCCCTGCACAGGAAGCTTCCGGAGACCCCTGTCCAGCATGCTGCTGACCTGGCACCTCTCTGGGTCTACGTTTCATCTCAGTCTTCATGGACTCAATGAACAGAAGGGAACATCTGGCCAAAGGGGCACCATGGAACGGGAACCAGACGGTCTGTGAAGCGCCACTGAGAGCTGTTTATCCGTGGAATTAACCTTTTGTTCGACGCATTTTGCGGTGGGCTTGTGCCGGGGCTTCTGGTCCACATTTGCCCCCCTGGCTGCGGAGGCACCTGGCTTGTGCTGACTCAGCACTTCACCCTCCTCACAGAGACAGTTCTCGACAGCTGGCAGTCACACCCGCTGGCCAACTCGCCCTCAAGCAGGCACACCCGGCTCCCTGTAGATTTAGGAGAGCTGCAGATGGGTCCCGGCAGGCTGGTGGGAGCAGCTTAGACACACGTAGCTCCATCGGCCCCACAAAACTGTGTCTGGGCGGGGGAGCTTGGGCACTTGCTTTCCAAACTCGCTTTGAAGTGGCTCGAAGTGTGGAAGGAAGTTATATGGTCACTGGAAGGTCTGGAGTGTACAGGTGAGGCACCAGAAATTGCTCAAGCCAAGAAAGGAGGGAAGGGAGAAAACTTATAAGGAAGGAAAGAAACAGAGACAGCGGAGGGACACTGAACAGAGTACCCATGAAAAAGCAGCCCAGAGCTCCGTCTCTGGCTGGTGAGCCGAGCTTGCTTCCCATCTATCTATCTATCTATCTATCTATCTATCTATCTATCTATCTATCTATCTTCTATCTAGTTATCTACATCTATCATCATCCATCCCTCTATCATCTACTTTGTGTATGGGGGAGGGGTGTGGGCCCAGAGCCTTCTCACTGAACTACATCCTCAGCCCTTTTTTATTTTTTATTTTGCGACTGGGTCTTCCTTGCCATGAAGTTGCCTAGGGTGAGCTTCAACTCCTAATCTTTCCGCGTCCACCTCCCTCTGCCCTGGGATGCCAGGCCAGCCCTGCCACATACGCTCCAGAGCTCCTTCTGAGAGTCACTCCCGGCCAGGCTACCCACTGGGGCTCGGCTCTTGGCAAGAACCATAAATCCTCCCGTCTCGGCGTCCAGGGGGCCTCTTTGGAGACTCTCATGCTGGCATGGCTCTAAAGGAGGTAGTGGTGGTGGCTGTCTTGGCCAGGTTTATTTAATGGAATCCCAGGACATAAATCACACCCGAGTTCCATAGCTGGCATTAACGGAGAGGAAGGAGACACCCAGAAGCCCTGTTTCCAGACACTCCTTCCATCTTCCTGCCCCAAGTTTCCAGCTCTCCTCAGCCACAACACCCCCTCCCCCCAGCACCGAGGTAGAAACCAGCGGATCTTTCCCAAGCCCAGGCAGGCTGGTCGCTTGCACACCCACACTTCCTGTTCAGCAGGAGAGGAAGGACCGGCCGCAGTCGATGGAGGAGCAGAAGGAAGCCAGCCTGGGGCTGTGAGCTCCCCGCACAGGCACACACGGTCCTGCTCAACGCTGGCCCAATTCACACAGTCCGGCTCCATCTGGGTGCCATATGTCCGGCATCTCAGGGATTTCATTTTACATTGAAAATATAAACACCATCACAAGGAAAAGCTGAATCCATTTATCCATTCAGTGCTTATTAAAGGGTTTACTTGTGACTTATAGATTTAAAAAAAAAAAGGAATGCAAAAGGGAACAACAAAACAAAATAATAGATCACATATTTTCCAAGCAGCATACAGCCTGATGTCCGTGTGAGGCCTGTCTTAAATAGGACGGTCTTGACATGGGCGAAAGATATATTTGAGTAGAGAAATCGGCAAATCAGTGAGAGAACATGCTAGAATTTAAGCAGATGAATAATGTGAACAAAAGTTCTTTGGCTCTTAGAAAACATCGTTATGAAAGATCATCCGATCTTACAATTTAATAGCAGATGTTGGCATCTGGAGAGATCCTCACTTGACAGTTTGGCAGGGGACAGGAAGAGAGCCAGTGGGTGATTTAAGAAAAGAAATGTTACAGACGGGGTTTGCTGTGACGGCCAGGGAAGCGGGCCCGGAACGTCGGAGAGCCAGGACTCGGGTGATAGAAAGGACAGCGTGAGCCCAGGCAGGGCGAGGAAGGGAGGCTCTTTGGAGAGCTCTGGGAGGCAGTCAGTGGTTAGGGAAGCTGGCCAGTGAGGACGGCTGGCTCTGATGTGGCTGCCGGGCCCAGAGGAAACGGCTCTCCCAACCCACTATTACAGCAGCTGTGGTCTGCGCATCCTGACAGCCGGGCGCTGGCAGGGACACAGGAAGCTGGCAGAGCCCCATCAGGGGCACTGGAGGTTGCAGACGGTTCCCAAGCCCTGGACTCAGGATGCAAAGTCATCCCGGCAGCCCAGGGTGTTGTGAGCACAGACGCTTCTAACTACAGAGGGCGAGGCCTTCCTGTCTGTGGCCAGAAAGTCACTTCCCAC
Source organism: Thryonomys swinderianus (assembly GCA_004025085.1). Taxonomy (NCBI): domain Eukaryota; kingdom Metazoa; phylum Chordata; class Mammalia; order Rodentia; family Thryonomyidae; genus Thryonomys; species Thryonomys swinderianus. The sequence continues at coordinate 20,821 of PVIC010002084.1, read as the reverse complement.
GTGTTTTTGCAAGGTGTAGTTCACATGCCAAGAAACACTCAGACCTGAAGCGCTTGTAGTTAGACCAAGAGTACACCACATCCCCCCACCCCCAACTACCTGGGATGGAGCAGGCTGTCCCCATCCTGGCCAGCGTCCCTCTGTTCTCCCCAACATGCGCCACTCACAGGCCGGGTGCGGTCCCCCAATCAGACCTGCTTCTCGGGCACTTTCTGTTAACACACTCACGCAGTGTCTAGTTTCTTGGCTTTGGGTTTTGGAGGTCCCTGAATGCTGTTCACTAGTTTTTACTTCCCGAGAATCATTTCACGGACATAGTACCGTTCACTGTTCCTTCGCTTACCTGTCAGCCGACATCCAGGGTGTACCCAGTTCTTAACCAACGTGAAATTGCTCCGGTTCCTGGTGATTCATTATGAAGCTATCTGGTGTCTCTCCCGTAGGAGAGGAGAGGCATGCAGAAGTGGGCTTGCTGAGCCACGGGGCAGAGGAATGTTGAATTTTTAAAGAAATTGCCAAATAGGTTTCCAGGGTGGTTGCTCAGTGCTCGCATTTAAAGTTTGCCTCTCAAGGGAGCCCCAGACCTCAGGGATACACCGCTTCCCTGTCAGGAGGAGCAGCGAAGGTGTCACGTGGTGGTCACTTGGAGACTGTGACGTGCGAGACACGTCTCTGTGGGCGTGTCTAGCTCTCAGTTTCCCTCTCAAGTGAGGTATTTGAATAAATGATGCCTAAAGGTGTTTAGAGCTCTATTATAACAAAGAATCTTCCATTCCATATGTTTTTAAGAAAAAAGAACAAAAACATGGTGGTACACAGCTGTAATCTCAGTATCCTGGGAAGCTGAGGCAGGAGGATCCTAAGTTCGAGCCCACCCTGAGCAACTTGGTGACTTGTGGAAATCTTGTCTTAAAATAATAAAAAAGGGGTAGGTATATAACAGCATGAAAGCAACTCACATACACATACACACACACATGATTATTCTAATTAAAGGTCATTTCTGCTTTGGAACCTATTAATAGTGTATTGATATACCATCCAACAACTTTAAGCCTTGGTTCAGATAGACTATCGAAAACTGCAAAAGCAGAAAATCTAGTTGAAACTGGTTTAGCCAGTGAAGGGAGTTAGGGGCTCATGGGAATAGCCCAGAGGCCTAAGCTGGGGCTCAGGCATGATGACCAGGGTCCCTCTCCACCCCCTTGTGGTTTTGTCCCCTCCCCCTCTCGCCCTGGGCTGGGAAGAAAGTCGGCAGCTGTTCCAAGCCTCACTCCACACTCTCAGGAAAGAACCTATCCTTTCCAGCAGCGCTTTCTTAAGAATGAGGAAACTTCTTTCCCCAGAAGTTTCTAGAAAATTTCCCTTGTGTCTCATTGGTCTGCATTAAATTGTCTCCCCTTTCCCGACCAGTTTCTGCAGGCAGATGCTGCTATGAGGTCACTGGCCACTGGTGCAGACCCGGAGTCCTGGCCCAGCGAGTGACTGGCTTACTTATGAGGCCTCCTCAGGAAGCCGGGGTGAGCCCAGTGTCCCTAAAGCAGGTGACTATGTGGAGATGGAGGAAGCACCTCCCCAGAATGGTGGCAACCAGCCCATGCGGAATTCTTTTTCACAAGTTCAGAAATTCCCATGGTCCTTGCCACAGACTCAGGGAATTTAAGGGAACACCCAAAAGACAGAATCAATGGCAGTTTGGAAAGTGTGGTCGACCGGAAGTGGTCACAGACACTTTGCAATGGAGGAGTCCATCTCCCCATGCCAAGAAGCCTGGTCTTCATGAGGCAAGAGCAATCTCACCTGTGCCCTGTAGTGTGGTCCTGGGAACTTCGCCCTGCCCTCTCGCAACAGTCCCACCACTGCCTAAGACTGAATGATGAGAATCCACACAGAGAAAGAGGACTCGCTGGTGACCACTGCCATGTGGGCCTCAGGGTGAAAGTGACCCACCCCAGTTCCCGTAGTTCCAGTCAAAACGCCTGATGATTGTGGCCACGTGTGTTGTTCAAGAAAGACCAGCAGGGCCGGAGGGTTAGCTCAGTGGTTCCAACGCCTGCCTCACAAGCGCAAGGTCCTGAGTTCAATCCCCGGTAAACACATACAGTGCTGGGTGTGGTGACTCATACCCACCAACAATCAATACCACATACCACAGTGCCGGGCGTGGTGGCTCATGCCTGTCATCCCAGCACTCGGGAGGCAGAGACGGGAGGATTGCTGAGTTCGAGGCTTGCCTGGACTACATAGTGAGCTCAGGGCCAGCCTGAACTACAAAGCGAGACCCTGTCTCAAAAAAAAAAAAAAAAAGACCAGCAGCAGAACCACCCACCTTGTTCAGCCAACCAACAGAGTTGTGAGGAACAATAAGTCATTTCTCAAAGCAACAGGGTTTGGGGTGGCTTGTGACCCGGTTATTATGGTTTAAGTATAAAATGTCCCCCCCACAGTCTCATGTGCAGAAGGTGACTGGATTGTGGGGCCCTACACCCACGTGTGAATGCATTTAGTGATGAGTTCATGACTGAACATGCTGCTAGAACGTGGGGCCTCACTGGAGGAGGTGGATGCCTGGCCGTGTGACCCTGAAGGCTGTCCTTGCCCTTGGCTCCTGCCTTTATTCTCGGCTTCCTGGCTTCCATGAGAACTGCTGTCCTCCCCCGGGCCATTTCCCCATGCCACTGCTGCCTCAAAACCTGCTAACTATGGACTGAACCAACTGAAACCAGGAGCCAAAATAAACCTCTTTTTCAAATTGTGGTAAATGGGTATTTTGTCCCAGTAATGAGAAGTGACTGATTATACACATATATGTCCTTCTTGGCCTTTTTCTAATTCCAGTGGAGTAGACGATAGTAGATCTACAAGGGCGGCGAGGAAGCCTCACAATGGCCAGGTGTTGCCAGATTGTGTCCTAAACGCTAAGCCACCAGTAGAACTTCCTCCAGGCAGGACCTGGCCCAGACTCAGCACCTGGCATGGGTCAGCCAGTCAGGACAGGTGGGGCTCAGGCGAGGACAGCTTGCTTGGCTGCTGGACATCGAATCAGGTCTGCGATAGGAAATAGGCAGAGTACCTCAGGAGGAAAGGGCTCAAGTACAGATCCAGGGTGTGTGTGTGTGTGTGTGTGTGTGTGTGCTGAGACTGGGGGTAGGGAGCCAAAAGCCAGAGAGCAGACAGTGGCAAAGCAGAAGAAACAGGCAGGCAGATGGCAGACTTTGGTCTCAGAGTCAGAGAAGGTGCTGTCTGACGCTGCCTGTCTTGGGGCGAGTGGGGTCTCAGGGAGACCTGGGCCCAGTCTGACATAGAAGCTTCCAGACTGCCCTCAGGCCTGGGGCATAAACCCTCACCCCCACCTCTCCTCAACCCCCATCAAAGGGCAGAAGATGAGGCCAAAGGAAAACCAGGAAGCCAAAGTCCAGTTTTACTCCACAGGGCAGGGAGGAGAGGTCCAAGCCTGGATGCATCTGCTGCCCTACTGTGCGTCCCTCTCCTGTCTAGAAAGACCCTGAACTGGGGAGGAGGGTGGTCTGGACAACGGGACACATCTATGTCCCCGACTAAGTCCTTTCTCCTTTCCACCGACGTAAGAGGCCTTCTTCCCTGTGACCGGCGGTGAGCACAGGAACCTGGCCACAGCACCCGAGGAGGCCCCGCAGGATGGGGCAGGCAGCAGGGCTCCAGAGGTGCCTTTTAGGCAGACCTGGGCCCACGGAGCAAGCCCAGGGCCTGCCAGAGAGAGGGCGCTGGGGAGGAGCTGTCCAGTCCTCTGCTGTCCCTGGACCAAACGCGTTTCTTTCTTTTGGCTGCAAAGCACAAGTAAGCACGGGAGGCCTCGGTAATACTTGTCCCAAGATGTCTGCTGTCATCACACAGAAACTGCACGTTGACACTCTGAGCTGAGAGACTCAGGCTCCCCCCTGCCTCCGAGTTCTCCCCGCCTCTGGGCCCCACTGCTAAGGGCGGCCCGGGAACCCCTCAGGCTGGTTTGTGGAGCAGCCACTATCTGTGGAGGAAGCTGCGGGGAACCCCGCGCTCTGTGCCTTGCTGGCGGTGGGAGGGGGGGTCCCCTCTGCCAGCCCAGAAGCCCCGAGCAGGCAGCTGTGGGAAGGAAGTGAACCCCGCAGGCAGACGGCTTCCTCAGGACACAGGCGCTCCGCAGAGGGAGAGAAGACGACGCGGGGCACGGAGGCCAGCCGGGAGCAGAGCCATCCACCCTCACGGCTTCCGCCTCGGCGAAAGTGCCGGCCTCGACTTCTTCCCCTCACCAGCGGCTCGTCCAGGCGCGTTTTCCTGAGTCATTACGTTTCCCCGCTTTGGAAATGACGCTGTCCACACCCCCCCCCCCCACACACACACTCTAGAAATGAGAAAACAAATGAGCAAATGATTGAAGCCCGCGCTCTGCCCCCTGCTTTGGGCTACACCCTTAGAGGACCCTGTGGATGCCCTCTGTCTGCGTGTCTGTCTTCTCCAGTCTGCGTGTGCAGTGCCCTCCGGCGAAGGTCCTTGGTGACGTCACTGTCACCGCTGTTTGACTCCATGTAAAGATGTCCTTAACAGAAATAAGGAGAACAGGGGCCGGGGATTTAGCTCAAGTGGTACCGCACCTACCTTGGAAGCACAAGGGCCCGAGTTTGATCCCTGGTACCACCAAAAAAAAAAAAAGAAGAGGAAGAAGAAGAAGAAATAAGGAGAACAGAAAACAAACTATTCATTTAGGTTTACAAAAAAAAAGAATAAAACAAAACAGGGTCTCATTGTGTTGCCCAAGCTGGCTTCCCGCTCCTGGTCTCCGTGCCAAGATGGCAGACAGGTCCCACAGCGCCCTGCTCATAGCATTATTTCTTAAACTAATTCTAAAAAGTTGGACTATCCCAAAACAGCCCAGGGTAAAGAAAGAGAGAGGGTGAGAGTTACGGCCTCAGAATTTGATACTAATTTAAAAACAAAAAGAATGTCCTCCACGTGAAGGAACCGAGTCCCCCAGTGCATAGTGATTTATCCCAAAGTCAAAGGCTTCATTTTCTTGGTTTTATCGCACCACAGAATGAAGAAGCATCCAGCCAGAGGCCTCTAAAACTTCAGTCAGAAAAAGGGCTGAGCCTTCCGGCATGCGGGGAAGGAACCAGGAGGACTCCTCACTGCTTCCACCTCAGGGAACGCAGGCTGCCTGAGGGAGGAGAGGGGAGGGTGGGGGAGGGGAGGGACGAGAAACCCGCGGGCCTGGGGCACAGGTGTGTGTGCCAGCTGAGGCAGGCCTCAGAGTTGTGCTGCTCTTATCGTTTTGTTTGTTTGTTTGTTTTTTTGAGACAGGGTCTCGCTTTGTAGTTCAGGCTGGCCCTGAGCTCACTATGGTGCCCAGGCAAGCCTCGAACTCAGCAATCCTCCTGCCTCTGCCTCCTGAGTGCTGGGATGACAGATGTGAGCCACCACGCCCAGCATTTGTGGTATGTGGTATTGATTGCTGGTGGGCTTGAGTCTCCACGCCCATCGTTGTATGTGGTTACCGGGATCGAACTCAGGACCTTGCACTTGCAAGGCAGGCGCCGGAACCACTGAGCTAAATCTCCGGCTGTGTTCTGCCCTTATCTTGATGACAGCCTTGTCCGTGTTCTCCGGGGCCCTTGTTCACCTCAAGCCTAGAGTCTGGCACCGCGGTCTGCAGAGACATCCATCCCCTCACTGCCCCCAGCCCTTGGGAGAGCGGAGGTTCAGCCGTTTGACAAACAGAGACGCTTGGAGCTGGAGGGGACTTTGGAGTTCCCTCGGCTTGGCCCCTGTCAGCCCCTTTGGGTTTTTAAAGCGGGGAAACTGGGTGCGCCTGACATGCGGCAGCTTTTGCAGCCAGCTCCTCCCTGGCGTCCAGTGGAAAACAACGATTCCTCTCGTCCCAGATTCCAAATAAAAATAACAGTAAAACCGTTTTTTAACTAGCATCAGTGCAAGAATTACCTGAGATTATTCGCTAACTCTCAGTTCCCTGCCCGTGCTGGAGGAGGAGCCGGAGCCTGGTTTCCAGTAAGCTCTGCCGGGGACTTTTGTCACCAGGCCGCCCGGGAGCCTTCTCTGCAGGGACTGAGCCCCACGCTCTGTCCTGACGGGCCTGAAAGCTCTCATTGTTCACGTCCCCGCCCTGCCCATGGCACAGTGAGGTTTCGGCTTCACTGAAATTTTGGGTGCTGAGCAACAATACATCACAGTCACTCTGGGAGAGCTGCCAGTCACTCTGGGCTTCTAAAGTGTTATGCCAGCACCTCCCCTTGCAGACCTCTACCAGTGGGTGAGGGCAGCAGCCCCTCAGGTCTCCAGCGAGGAAAGAAAGGCTGACTCATGGTCTTCCAAGTCTTTCTTTTCTTTTTTTTTTTTTGAGACAGGGTCTCGCTTTGTAGTTCAAGCTGGCCCTGAGCTCACTGTGTAGCCCAGGCAAGCCTCGAACTCAGCAATCCTCCTGCCTCTGCCTCCCGCGTGCTGGGATGACAGGCGTGAGCCACCACGCCCAGCTCCAGCTCTTGGTCATTTTACAGGACTTTCCACAGACACAGCTGTCTTCGTCACTTTCTCATTGCTGGGACTCACCCCTGACCCACAATTTCACGGAGAAGAGCTTTATATTGGCTCGTGTTTCAGTCCGTAGTCAACTGACTCTAAGGCAGGACAGCTGGCACAGGGGCCTGGCGGAGGAGAGCTGCTGGGAGCAGGGCGGACAGGAAGCAGTGAGGAGCAGGAGGGAGGGAAACCATACGCCAGGCCTCTCAACATCACATTTAGCTCTAAACCCATCCGTGCGCACAACCGTGGCCCGGTCCCCTCCAAGTCCCTCCTGTGGGCAGGTGTGGCTCCGGGGGTGACCAGCTGTAACCCACAGCAGCAGCCTCTATTTTTCTTACAGTCCTGGTGCCCACTGCCCTCCCTCCACCTGCTCTCCCTGCCTGACAGCATCCTGCTTCCCGCCAACCGTAGCACCTTCCCGTGCACCCTGGAGAAACCTGCCAGCCTCAGCTTAGAGGTGATCAGAGCCACATCTGTCTGTCCCGAGTCTGCCCTGCTCTCTGGTCTCCGGAGCTCCAGTTTCGTGGGTCTTGTCTCCTTGAGTGGCTGCGCTCCCTCCACGACCCTCCCCGACTCCGGCCTCCTTCCACCACCCGACACAGGAATCCTGCAGCTCCCTCAAGACGCCGCACGTTCGTCTCAAGAGTTGTTCTTCCTCTCACAGAAAGCGCCAGCCATCCACACGAATCACTCTCAGCTTTTAACCTCAACCTCTGCCGCTTGTCAGGGCTGAGTGATCCCAGGCAGAGAGACCTCACTGCGCTCAAAGCCTTCATCTCCTTAAACCCGGTGGATTTCGGGAGCTAGGGGTGGAGCCCAGATGGAGCTGGCTGCAGCCTCCAAGCCCAAGGCTCCCTGATGAAGACTCAGGCTTAGCTCCCAGCCCAGAGGGACTTTTAAGTCCTGTGAGACTACACATCCAATCTGGTGGTCCTCTGAGGAGAAAACGAATACAAAAGAATTACGAATAAGCCTGACATAGTGGTGCGTGCCTATAACCTCAGCACACAGAAGGCTGAGGCAGGAGGATCTCTGTGACCTTAAGGCCAGTCTAGGTTACATAGCAAGACCTTATCTCAAAACAAACAAACAAACAAAAAGGAATGATAAGTTTAAAAATAAGTGCATTGATATTTAGAAAGCCGGCAAATGCCACCCACATCTTAAAATTTCTTGAATACAGCTGGGCGTGGTGGCTCACACCTGTAATCCCAGCACTCGGGAGGCAGAGACAGGAGGAATGCTGAGTTTGAGGCTTGCCTAGGCTACATAGTGAGCTCAGAGCCAGCCTGAACTATAAAGCGAGAACCTGTCTCAAAAAAAAAAAAAAATTTCTTGAATACAGCACCTCTGTAATTAATGTATCTTTTAAAGTTAGTGACCCATTTCTCTTTTATTATTTTCAGATTACCTCTTAATATGTCAATGGTTTTGTAATATGACACAGATATAGTTTACTCATTATTTTAGAAGAATTGGCTGGAAGTTGTTTCTGGCTACTGAAAGTCAAGATACTGAAAATTCAATATTTCTCCCTGTTGTACTCCAAGTACATCCTTTGTAGCACACTAAGTCGTGGTCTGTAAACAGGAATTCTGATGAATGTTATTTTACACAATTCCCATTTAAAAAGAAAAAGACAGGTATGTTCGAAATTATACGGAACCCTTTAATGAATCCAGTCCCCACAGAGAGACTTCTCCTTTGACCAGTCACAAAACAGACTCGTCCACTTACGGCTGTAGTCCTGTGCGATCAGACAGGTTTTCCCTTCGAGCGTCCACCTTGCAAACCCTGTTTCTTTGCCACTCTACGCAGTTTCTCCAGCGGTTAGTTGCTCCTTTTCATTTCGCTTTGTTTTCCTTGCAGAACTGGGAGTCAAACTCAGGACCTGCCCACGCAGCTACCACCCAGCCCTTTTTATTTTGACACAGGGTTTCTCTGAAGTCACTAATTCCCCAGGCTGGGCTCAAACTAGTAACCCTTCTGCCTCGGCCTCCCAGAGTGAGTCAGTGCAGCTCAGAGAGTATTCCCGGAAGGGATTCGTGCACCTGAAAGGCTAGCAGTGATTTCGTTAAACACAAAAGAGACAGCGAACCACACAAACACATCACACGAAGTCACAACTACAGTGTCCCAAACTTAAGGTCCCCTCAGAGTACATGGTGCTGAAGGCCCCGCCCCACTTACCCTGGAGAAGGTAGCATGAAGGTGCTATCACAGCAGAAATAGGCAGCATTCCCAACCAACTGTGGTTTAAAATATCTCCATTTTGCAAATTTTATGAAGGCAAACGGCAGGAAAGTTTTGAAAACCTTCACGTTGTGTGAATTCCTCCAACCCTTGCCACAAAGGTCTGCCCAGGGGCCTCGAGGGGAGAAGGGAACTTAGAAAGTTCAGCCAAGGAGTTAAACTCGAAAGAGGATCCTCCTTGACCCCCCCACAGTATATTCTCTTCTTCGAGGAACAGCCTCAAAAAGCGGCAGGCAGGAGCTCAGCCTTCAAGCAAAACTGGAGAGTTAGTTACAAAGGACTCTGCAGGGTCCTGCTTCAAATACTTGGGCCTTGTGTTTCATTCCCGAGGTTTAAATTACCCTGCCATCCTTACAACCCCCCTGACATTCTTGCAGGCAGGTAGACAGCAAAGATTATTCTTTATGGCCTTGAAGCGCTGGTTCAACAGGGCCAAAGTCTCACCGGTGAAGCATAATTAGCAACTTTTACAAGAAAATAAAAGGAAACCAAACACTGAAATCTCCACTTCTGTTTTCTGCTTACCCTACATGCTCTCTGATGTTTTCTGTGACTGAGGTATGCAGTGTGATAGCAATGTCTTTGTTTGAGATATAACGACTTTTCAGGAAAGGCAGAAATTTAAAGAAATTAAATATAATCGGCAATTTTCCTAATAAATCTCTTTATATCTTCTCGAAGGAAAAATAGGCTGAAGATGAAAGAGCATGATTTCCCATTTAAGGAGCAGGCCAGTGTTTCTGTTGGGCAAGAGGTCGTTGATACATATCTGAAGATAAATAGTTAATAAAGGTGTTTGGATTGCAACATCTGTCGCCATCCTTGGAAACTGGGACTTAATTGCGGACTGGGGCACCAGATCTTCAGAGGGCTCGTAGGACATAGATTGATGGGGGTCACCAGGTTACCTACAAGTAGAATCCCAAGCCTTATCTTTAAAATGCAGTGTCCAATTGATTCTCTCTGGATCATTACACACAGCACACGGAGGTAAAGCCCGGCAGAGCAGTGGTCAAACATTGCCCTTTTCAAGATACTTTCAAAATAAACCACACTGGCCCTTTGATTTTGGTGAAGGGTCCCGTAGCAGACAGCGAGATAAGGCTTAGAGATGGAAGCAGCGATGCTGTGCTGATGAATACGTTTCACACCTGTACCCAAGAAGAAGGTACTGCTAGGTTCTGTCTGCTTCTTCCACCTTGAAGCCTCCACTACAGAACCCCAGACCCCAGCGGGAGGCACCAACCTGCATGCTGTCGCGTTCCCCTGCCTTCAGCTACCTGCATCAGGAAAATAAGCTCCAGGCTTCTAGAGTTCGGGTGTGATAAGCATTGATAGTCATGGGTTATTCATTGAGTCAAGAGAACCGCATTCTGGTCAGGCTCCCATGTGACCTTGAACATGGACCACCGCAGCTCCATCTTTAAAACAATGGAATGGACAAATGGGTTTTTAATTATTCTTCTCCCAATTTGAACTTGAAAGTTTGTTGTCTTTGCTTCCATTGGCATCCATACCCTAAGGCTTACATTAGTCTCTTTCTTGGAGCTCTGTGCCCTGCATTTGAGATCCGTCTCCCCAAAGACACAGTGTACTGACACTCAGTGTTAGCTCCAGGACTTGGGGCAGGGCCCCCTAGCTCCTAGCCTTGACCTGATGCTCACCAGCCTCTGAAAGAACCCAACAATGGATCTCTGGTGTCTCTATCATAGATCTCAGAAAATCCTAGCATGATGGAACCATCAAAAGAAGACCAAATGCTATTTCACCTACAGGAGCTGTTGGGAATAGACTTAGAATTTTCGAGAGATCTTGGATCTCACTGGCCTTTTGGACTAACCTTTGGGGGAAAAAAAAATCAAACTTGGAAAATAAAGTCCTAACACCTAAAATGCCAAGCAAGCTTGTCACATGAACCCATTCAACTCTAACTGTGGAAGAAGCCCGCAGTATCCAGGCAGCATCTGCTCAGGACGGAATGTCTGAGAAAAGAGCAGGCGAAGTTCAGCGCTATATTTTATGTGGTTAGAAGAGAATAGAGATATTCATGGTGTCTAATTTTTGCTTTCTCTTTTGGCTCTGAAAAGGTCAGCACTTAGAAGTAGCAATTCCACAAGCCAATAAATATGAGAAAGGGCTTCCCTGAAGAGTTATGCTAATCTTAGGATACTATTAATTACCTTTCCTTATTAAAACTCAACTATTTAAAACTCACATATATTGCACAACTGTCAAGTCAGATGAATCTCAACACAAGCATCACACATTGAAGTATTTTAAGTAAAACAGAAAATTGCTGCTTATACCAATGTTTACTAAAAATTTTTGTGACATAGTCGTAGAGTATTATTCTACCCTTTATATCATTATTTTCTTTTCATTTGACACATAGTCACTTGGAATTGTTACCTAATTTTATCACTTGTCTAATACTCATTCCAGCCTTAAATCATTTGGAAAGAGAAGAGAAATGAAATCTATTCAGAGTATAAATCTGGCTCCTTTAAACATACACACACACACACGAGAGAGAGAGAGAGAGAGAGAGAGAGAGAGAGAGAGAGAGAGAGAGAGAGAAGCTTAGATTCCCCCATAACTTCTAATTCTCTGCTCCTCTCTGATCACTCAAGACTCTGTGGCCTTAATGAGCTCCCAGACATTTTCAGAGATTTAGGAGAGCTACAAATTGCTTTCCCTCCTATTTAAACCCAGAAAGCTTTCTGCTCTCTGGTAATCCACCAATATATTTATGCTGAATTCCATTGTGTCCCCCAGAAGAGAAGAGTCCTATGAAGGGAGCAGCTTGACTTGAGCTTCCTTTTTTCTTTCATCCAAGCCAGGATGCTTCTCGCCGCCCCAAACTAAGTGCCCATATTGCACCAGGCAGTGGAGAATGGCTTCTTATACTTTCTCTAATCCTCCCCTTTACTAAATAAGCAAGTCAAGCTTTGGAGATGGAGGCAGGGGAGGAAAATTATATAATTTGAGTTAATTGGCTTGGGGCTGCCCAAAGCCCCAGCTGTATTGAAGGGAATTGTTCGATCTTCGGGACCCAATTAGAGACATTCTGTTGATGTAAAATAGATTTTATTCTTTTTTCTCTCAGTCATTGTCTAGAGATTCAGCCCCCACACTACACCACAAAGTCGCCTTTCATTACAGTCTCACCAAGTGCATCCTGAAATCATGCCTGGGGACAGGTAATATCTAAAGGCTTAGAAAGAAAAGAAAGACACAGTAACTAGTTCAATTTACAGCTTCAGGAATACAATCCCTAGTGATAAGATGAGGAATCTCTTCAGTTACTCTTTGGGTACTCTAAAATAAATGTTTGCTAATCAAACTACTTAAGCAAACAACTCAGTCTTTATCTTTGTTCCCTAAGTAAAAGTTGGTCCGATGGGCTGGAGAAATTCACATTTGCTCTTTCTAGATCTGCAATGAAACCATGTGGCTTCTTTGAATAATCAGTGTGTAGTCATTAGCTTGGAAGAAACTATAGCTTGAGTTTCTGGGTATGAAGATAGAGTAAGAATGACTGTATGTTTTTTTTGAAAAAAACCCTGAAATGTGCCATCTTTTTGTCCCAGCAGCTTATTCAGATGATGCTTATAATTGGTTTTCGTGAGGGCTACAAAAATTAGTCCTTGGTAAAAGGTTCATCTATCCTAGGAAAAAAATTGGAGTCAAGAAACACTGGCGTAAGGCAGTGTCTTTGAGCACAGAACAGCTACACGACACAGACATTACTCAACCCACTCTTCTCTGAGAATGTACCATTGGCATGGTGTGGAAAAGGGAATAGAATCAATACCACATCCTTACCCCAAAGCACTCCTGGTCACGCGGGAGCGAGAAGGCACAAGGGCCTTCCAGAAGCAAGTGGAACTCTAGAAACACAGAGGAGCAGCAGGGTGTGCATGTTTGAGAACAGGAAGCGCTAGAAAATTCACTGAAATTTTACAGACAACACGATGGTAGAGATGAGTCTCCAAGCTCACCTGACTCCCCCAGCCAGAGGAACCACTGGCCACATTCAACACCCTCCTGAGCATCAATTTGTTGGGAAGATGATCCAAACAGAGGGATCAACGGGAAGCGAATGGTGAAGACAGGTTTCAGGGAGGAGCAGTGGTGGGGGACAAAAGAAAGTTGAGTTTGGAAGACTAGATCTAGTGCAGACCCTAGGCCTAGACCAGTGAAGGGGATTTGTGTTTAATCTCAGAAGCAGTGAGGAGCCACCTAAGGATTTGGAGCTGGACAATGGCAGGATCAGAAAGCTGCTATTCCTGGGGCACTGGAGACAGGAAGGCCCAAATGAGATTGAAACGCAGCCTGGAAGAACACCCCAGAGTGTGGGGTCGATGCACCTACTACAGATAGAAATGATTGACCCAGCGGGGAACCAAGGTGGGGCATCTTCCACAGCCAGTCTGAGAACTGGTTCTGAGGTCACCAGGCTGCTTTCTGGACTTGACCCCTGGAAGAGGGTAACTGAGCACCTAGTTAATGCTGGGTGTGCTCCTGGGTCTTGGGATGTGTCAATAAGTGAAGCAGATACAAGTCAAACAGCAGCATCCATTTTTAAGAGGTGTCATCAAGTAGAGTGGGGGATGCCCAGAGCCAGAAGATGCCATAGGCCAGAAGCAAGTCCAGCCAGAGCAGGAGTAAGTGAAACTGAAGGCTTTGGGATCTGCCCAGGGGATTGGTGGGCAAGTTCTAGGTATGTCTAGGTGGGTCCTGGAGGTGTGGCCTTGGGGTCTATGTGTGGCCCTTTCCCCTTCTGCTCTGGTGCTCTTTCTGGGCTCTGCTTCCTATCCACCATGAGGTAAGCAGCTTTGCTCCTCCATGCCCCTCTGTCATGATGCTCCTGCCTTGAAATCGGCTGACCATGGACTAAATTCCCCTAAACCATGAGCCACACTAAAACTCTCCTCATTTAAATTGGATCTGGCAGAACGTCCCAGTGATGGGGAGAAGCTGACCGATGCAGTGGTGGAGCTGCAGTGCAGCTTCTGTGACCTCTTGTTCACTGGTGAGGTACCTGGTGGGTCTCCCCAGGGCTCTCCCACCACCAACCCTCAGCACTACTGACATGGGTCAACATCAGGATGAGTGAAAATGCCTATTTCATCCCCACTCACAACCCCTGACAGAAGAATTGGCTATAGTCCCAGAGCATCCATGTGCACTTCCAACAATTGATCCTGCTAGAGGGGCACCTTGGAGATCACTCTCCCCCATGGCAGGGCAGGGCACAGAGGGCTGGTAGCACACAGCAGTGACATGGTGGGTACGTGGGGATTGGCCTCCAGCAGCCATCCTTTTATTCCCAACCTGGGCCCACCACCAGCCCCAGGCCAGCTGGCCCAGGGACCTCCATCCACCGCAGGTGGGTCTGGGTAAAACCCGCAGAGGCTGCGCAGTGACTTCCGCTGCCTGCAAGCAGCTGGCCTGCCACCGGACCAGGCTAGCTGCCCTGTGGGACATCCATCCACCCCAGGCGATATTAGCGTACCCGCCATTGGACTCAGGCCAGAAGCCTCGTGGGAGCTCCATTCCTGTTTGCACGAGTCTACGTATGCACCACTTAGGTTGTGCAGTGATTTACAGCGTTCGTCAACACAATAGATACGAGAAAAATTCAAGAACCCAGACACAAAGATCACCACCACAGGAGAATTCAGGGAAAAGGGAAATGGAGCAAAATGAAACTCAATCTCCAGGACTCTCTGAACTGATAACAAAAGCAGATCTACTAAAATGGAAATCAGAACTGATCTCTGAGATAAAAACAGAGATGCTGTCCACAGTGAAGGACTTCATTAAAGAAGAGATCAGGAACATCATAGAAGCTCAGATAACAAAAGCAATGGAACATTGTAAAGAGCTTCAAGCAGAGGTCCAGGTGATCAAAAATGAGAAAGAAAGTTTGTGAAGGACTCCAAACACCCGTGATATTAAAAAATATTCACCCAGCCATATAATTACCAAGGTTCCAGATGTCCAGCAAAAGAACGAAATACTGAAAGCAGCTAAGGAAAAGAAAAAAACTACATACAAAGGGAAGCCCATCAAGATCACAGCAGATTTTTCAGTGCAAACACTCAATGCAGGGAAGAGTTTCAGGCATTGCAGGAAAACATTTTTCAAGCTAGACTGATGTATCCTGCACATCTTTCAAAATCATTGGAGAAATATGATACTTTTATGACAAAGAACCCCTGAAGAACTTCTCAATTGCAAAACCTGCACTCCAAAACATTCTAAAGAATATCTTGGAGAAAAACAATGAAGGTCACCAACTCATGAGACCTAGCAGAGTGAATTTAGCGAGCAAGACATAAAACTGAGTGGAAAAGGGAAAAGCAAAGAAAAAAAGGGCCAAGAATAGGATAACACCATGACAGGTATAAATCAGGCCATATCAGCCATACCTATTAATATTAATGGCCTCGGGCCGGAGATTTAGCTCAGTGGTTCCAGCGCCTGCCTCGCAAGCGCAAGGTCCTGAGTTCGATCCCTGGTAAGCACATACAATACTGGGTGTGGTGACTCACGCCCACCAGCAATCAATACCACATACCACAGTGCCGGGACGTGGTGGCTCATGCCTGTAATCCCAGCACTCAGGAGGCAGAGGCAGGAGGATTGCTGAGTTCGAGGCTTGCCTGGGCTCCATAGTGAGCTCAGGGCCAGCCTGAACTACAAAGTGAGACCCTGTCTCAAAAAAAAAAATTAATGGCCTCAATGGGCCAGTTAAAAGACACAGACTGGCAGAACCGGTTAAGAAACAAGATCCTACAATATGCTGCATACAAGAAACACACCTAATTCAGAAAGAAAGCCACAGATTGAAAGTAAAAGGATGGAATACAATTCCCCATGTGACAGGAAACTGCAAAAAAGCAGGAATGGCTCTCCTATTTGCAGACAAGATAGATTTCAAGCCAAAATTGATTAAGAGAGACAAAGAAGGACACTAATCCTTGTACAGGGAACAATCCAAGAGAGAGAGAGAGAGAGATGACATTCATAAATATATATGCACCAAATTCCAACGCACCTAACTATATTCCCAACTTGGAGGTCATTCCAAGGGCTTTTGAGGAACAGGGTCTTTCTCACATTGGCACTTATGTGTTGGCACAGCTAATGCCAAGCAGGGCACCTGCCATGAAATAGTTCCTCGGAGTAGGCTGTGAGACTAAAGCATGTGGCACCCACTCTCTACAGCATCTGACCCTGACTCCTAGGAAAGTCCTGGGAGCAGACAGCAGACAGCGGACGGGCAAAGCAGGCCATAGCTAAAACATCCAACACCTGCGAAGGCCACCCCGGCCCAGGCCTTCTGCTGAGAGCTTCAGGTGAATCAGTGTGTTTAAGCCACACAGCCGTGGGGACAGGCAGCCACGGGCCTTGTGCCCACTTCAGGGGTCAAAGCAGGAGGAAGAAAGCTTTGGTAACACACTGGCTGTGTGCAAGTGGCTTCGCCCCGCCCAATGGCACATTGCCCTGGGTGACATAACCCGAGCGTGTCTCTTCTGAAGCTGGCCAGGGCTGTCTCCCAGCTGAGCAGGAGCAGACCAGCCTCGCCACCAACCCCACCCTCTGAGTTACCATAGATGGCTCCCACCTCCCCTGCAAATGTGGCCGTCTCAAGCAGCCTCAGTCCGACCTGTATTTATTTTTGTTGTGCACACCAAATCTCTTCCCAAGTGGAAAATAAGCAGGAAGGCCACCTATAAGTCCTCCTTACTACTAAGAAAGACGTGGGGTGTCCCCGTCTGGTTGTGGTGGCTCTCCTCACTAGAACCTGCTAGGAGACTCTGCGAGGTCGCCCCCCACCCAGGGCGCCTGCTGGAGCAGGGCTTCCGGAGTGTTCTGCGCAGCTCCAGAGTTAGGCTGATGTCAGGGACCCGCAGCTGGAGGCGCCGCGCATGCTCCCTGTCTCTTTCCTTTCTCCGCCTCCCCCTTCTATGTATCTGTTTACCGAGTGGAACAATCGGGAAGGCTAACTTCTAGGCAGCCTTTGTTGTGTCTGCCCCTTCATTCCCTTTGAGTCGAAGAAGCGGGATTCAAAAGCAAATCTGCAAGACATCTATCTTGTGGAAAGTTAAACCGGGACAGTCGGCTGTAGATGGTAGACAGGACACGTTCGCCAGCACACACTCCGCAGGAAGAGCACAGCTGGGCGACACCTGCACCAAAGCCTCACACCTGGGCAAGCCCGCGGCAAAGTGGGCGTCACCGTCGCAGGGAGACAGCACCCTGCGGGGAAGAGGAAACTTTTCAGCCGGGCCCGTTCGTTCACTTCTGGTACTGAGCCCTCCGGGTAGCGTGACGGTGTCGATCAAGGCTCCGAGCAGGTGAAAATCTGTGCCGTTCAGAGCACACGTATCTGTGGACGGTTAGATGACAAGTACGTGCACACAAATTGGAAGCAGTAGGTATGATGAAGGAGACATGGAAGAAGAGGAAAGAGAGGAAATGGAGCTGATTTTAGACTGGCTGGCCGGATAGGGGCCTCTGGACAGGGAAGTGCAGGAGCCTTGAGCGTGTCGGGGAGCGAGGCCTCGAGGCAGCCTGACGGACGCGGGAGGGCGGCGGCGTCAGGCTTGCGTGGATGGAGGAGAACCTGGGAGATGTCAGGGCCAGGGCTTCTGCGCCTGAGGTTGGTCAGCAGGAAGAGGAGACGGCGCAGCACCCGATGCTGTCGTCAGAGAGGCTGTCCGGAGGAGCTGCCACGGGGCGATCAGGAGTCCCTCGAACAGGTGCATGGGGGTTGAGAAAGGACCCAACCGCCATTCGGCCCACTGGGTACTAAGTGACGAGCCTTTGTTAGCTCCCAGGACACCCTGTGAACCCAAGGGAGGTGGCTGCGATCTCCAGATCCATTCGACGTGCTCTGAGAGAGGAGGCGTCTCCTCTTCATCAGCGTGCAAGGTGTAAATGTCTTAGGAATGGGGCGCTGATGAAGTTGTAAAGACTGGACCTCCAGGAAGAAAATGGATGGATGGATGGATGGACGATGGACAGATGGATGGATCGGTGGGTGGGTGGGTGGATGGCTGGGTGAGTGGGTAGACGGATGGATAGATGAGTAGATAGATGATAAAGACAGACAGGATAGGTAGGTACACTGGTAAGTTTGTTAGAAAGTTTACTGATAATGAGAATGTACAGCACACAATCTGAAAATAACAGCATTTGTTATAACAGTGTTAGAGTTTGCCAGAGAAATAAGAGGCTAGATTCAGGCATTTATTACAGTCACTGACATATGATGATGGAGACTAAGGAGTTCTATAAAACTCACACCATGGAAACCCAGGAAGCAAGGCGTGGGCCAGCCAGAGCTCGAAGGACTGAGAATCAGGGAATCAGGAGTGCAACCACCAGTCCCAGGCGGCAGCTTGAGCATTGGGAGTGAGTGGGGGAGGGGCTGGGGGTTGGATGTGCCAGTGTCCACCTGGCATCAAACGTCAGAACTGGGATACCCCGCATGCAAAGATAGGAGGACAAGGATGGCGCAGCTCAAGAGGAGAGCAAGCAGAGTAGCTCACAAACCACCCACTCTCTAGCCTATGGGACAAGGATCCCAGTAGCGTACGTTCTGTGCTATTTTTCTGAGTCTTTAGAGAATTCTAGAAAAAAATATGTCATGGCATCTGTCTTGCCATGGACTCCTACTTTGTAGAAATGTACAAAGACTCACAGAGTGAGAACTGTGCACTTTGCTTTTAACCCTCGCTGTTGTCTTCCTTCCACCAAACTGCAATGCCCTGTCACACTTCTGTGGTTTCCCTGAGGCTGCCCTTCCTTCTAGGACACTTTTTCCTTATTCCTACCAAATCTACAACAGCAGCAAAAAAATCACTGTTGCTCTTCTCAGGAGGTGGAGTTTAATCAAAATCATTGGGAACTTCTAATTTTTTTGTTTTTAGGAGTAGCGCTTGAGACAGGGTCTTGCTCTGTAGTTCAGACTGGCCTTGAACTCATGAGTCTCCTGCCTCAGTCTTCCAAGCACATGCAGACATTTTGTTTGAACTTTAAAATCTAAAAATCTGATGCAGTAAAAGACCCATTGCTATGAACCCTCAAAAGCCTCTCCTCACTTCCAAACCCACCTCAGAAATGGGGGAGCTCAGAAATATGATTTGTCTTTATGAGGTACGGTCAAAGAAGCCAAACGCTGCTGCTGAGGTGGAAGGGCAGCTCATGAAGGTGTCTCCGCGTGTCCTCTAGCTCACTGGATCTGGTGCTCTGTGACTTCCGGCTCTTTCCCAAAGTCAAGACAACCATGAAAGGTTAATGTTTTTAACTGACTCGAGACATCAGCAGCCGTGACAGCACAACTACAGACCCTCACAGAAGAGCTCTTCCCAAGCTGCGTGAGGAAATGGCAAGAATGACGGGGTAAGTGTATTCGAAGTGAAGGGGAGAGTCTGAAGGAGATTCTTGGCAAATGTGCCTTTTACTAGAGCAAATTTTTTTTTTTTTTGAGACGGGTCTTGCTGTGTAGTTCAGGCTGGCCCTGAGCTCACTATGTAGCCCAGGCAAGCCTCAAACTCACAGCAAACCTCCTGCCTCTGCCTCCCAAGTGCTGGGATTATCGGCGTGAGTCACCACACCCAGCACTGTTGTATGTGGTTACCGGGGATCAAACTCAGGACCTTGTGCTTGCCAGGCAGGCGCCGGAACCATTGAGCTAAATCCTCAGCCCTAGAGCAAAATTTTTAAAACACAAACATTCACTATATCTGCCCCTCACCTCTCAGACAAGCTGCTCTGACCTCCGCGGCCCTTGGCCTCTCCCACCTTCCCTGGAACGACGCCCCTCTTCAGCATGCTCTTCATACTCCCTTCCCCCTTAAACCTCTCTCCAGGTCCTGCACAACGGGGCGCGTGGTATTCCTGCCACCTGGGCTCAGGAAAGACGCCTGGGAACCCGTTACTCGGGCGCTGTGACGCAGGCGCTGTGCCAGGCTTTGCCCCCCACACGCGGCATACACCCCACCTCACCCGCCGCAGGCTCCACAGAGCCGGGAGGGAAACAGCACTACATGGAACCAGCCAGAAGACAAGCGCACGATGCAGACCGCAGGTGCCTCCCCGAGTCTGCGCTGCAGCCCTCAGCTCTGGCCACAGCCCCGGCTTCCCGCAGAACGACGCCGCGGCCACAATCGCTGGCGTTTGTTTAGAACAAGGGGCTGGAGTTCGCGGGTCCCCCGGGCCGGCCTGGTCCAGGAACATAAGCTCTGCGGGACAACGGTCCATTGTTATCGTTTGCCAGCTGGGTGACCTTGGGCTCGTTCAAACTCTCCACCCTCGGCCACCTACCTCACTGCCAGGTGAGAATAATTATGCCACTGTCCGCAGAGTAAGGTGTCAGGAAGGGGTTCATGAGTTCAGAACAACTGTTCGGCAAAGTAAGCATTTGATGAATGGCGGCTATTGTTTTAGTAATGACCTCAGCAATGATAGTTATTATGAGAAGAAAGACATTTCTACTGCAGGTGGGGGAGACAGCGGGGCAAGAGAGGGACAGAGGAGGGCAGAAGACAAAGCGCTCTAGCTGGGCAGCGGAGTCTGGTGCTCAGCCTGGCTCTGTCCCTATTTAACCCTCTGACCTGAGGTGGGATCACATCTCTCTGGAGGCCCCACTCTTCATCTGTACAAATTAGACCCTCGGGCCCTATTAGCTGGATTCCTAAACTGAGCTAAATATCAAAACCTTTTGGAGAGCCCTTTTATTTTTATTTTATTTTACTTTATTTTTTTGAGACAGGGTCTCGCTTTGTAGTTCAGGCTGGCCCTGAGCTCACTATGTAGCCCAGGCAAGCCTCGAACTCAGCAGTCCTCCTGTCTCTGCCTCCCAAGTGCTGGGATGACAGGCGTGAGCCACCATGCCCGGCACTGTGGTGTGTGGCACTGATTGCTGGTGGGCGTGAGTCACCATAGCCGGTATTGTATGTGGTTACCAGGGATCGAATTCAGGGCCTTGCGCTTGCTAGGC
>PVIC010002083.1:33445-82072 GCA_004025085.1 Thryonomys swinderianus | reverse complement strand
AAATAAGGATCTGCTGGGCAGCCAGGACTATCTGCCAGCAAACTGCAGGGTGAAGGCTGGTAAAGGAAGGGTGGCTCCTAATCATCCTTGCTTAACTGATTCCTACCACCTGCTCACCTCTTCACCACCACTGAAGCCAGAAGTGGGTTAGAGCCTCTCCATCGTGAGGGCTCACACTGGTACAGTATGTATTATTAAATGAAGAAACAAGTTCATCTCAGGATAGAAGAATTTGGGCCAGGCCCCAGGGGTTCATTCATCCACTGCACATGTACTCTCTGAAGCACTGCTCCCCATTAGTGGGTCCTGTGACTGGAACAAGACCCTGCTGATAGGGGCCATGAGAATGTGCTCTGGTGCAGTTATTCCCACCTGTGAGATGCAGTGTGATGCAGTCACACTGCTTTTACTAGTTTGAGGTTCCTTCTACTTCCTCCGTACTTGGGGACTTACCCTCACTGTACTGCTTGGACTTTCTCAACTTGACTAATCCTCTTGGCAGGGATGGAAGCCCTGGAGACAGAGGCAGGGGATTTCCTTAGAAAACTAACTGCTGCTAAGCTAAAAAGTTTTTTTTTTTTCCTTTAAATAGAGTTCAAAGGTGACATAACAATTTAGCTGCACTGGCAGAAGGTTAAAAAAAAAAATAAGAAAATAATGGCCTCAAATAATTCAGATTATTGAGAATGTAAAAAACCAGGCATAGGGCCGGAGGGTTAGCTCAGTGGTTCCAGCGCCTGTCTTGCAAGCGCAAGGTCCTGAGTTCGATCCCCGGTAACCACATATAATGCTGGGTGTGGAGCCTCACGCCCACCAACAATCAACACCGCATACCACAGTGCCGGGCGTGGTGGCTCACGCCTGTAATCCCAGCACTCGGGAGGCAGAGACAGGAGGATTGCTGAGTTCGGGGCGGCTTGCCTGGGCACCATAGTGAGCTCAGGGCCAGCCTGAACTACAAAGTGAGACCCTGTCTCAAAAAGCAAAAAAAACCCAAAAAACCAGGCATAATGAAATGTTAACATGAAATTAAAGCTTTATCTATTTAGTGATATTCAAAGGTGCTTAAATATTGGAATGTTCTTGAGCACTGAATTTTTTGAAACTTTGAAATAGGGACTTTGATCACATGGCACAAAATCCACACTCTGTATCTGTGAAATTAATGATATTTTATTTTGCAGAGAGATCTCCTCTAGAACCTACTTCTCTGGAGCCAGTATTTATTTATGTAACACATAGCTTTTTAGTGGTTACTCTATGGTAGGTACTGTCCTGAGTTGTGAACATAGAAAAATGAATAAAACTTGAAACAGACTCCTGGAAGAGATTACAGTCCAATATTTTCAATGCTTAAATCTAAAGAACAAGGCTGTTTGTACCCTATTTTTCAAGGTCGGTGTGGTACCACTTGAGCTAAATCGCCTGCCCATGTACCTTGTTTTGCATCTCATTTCTGGTAAAATCTTAAAATCTTTTTTGTAAACTTCAAAAAATTTGAATTACTCATCAGGTTTCATAATGTTTTTACTCTCAGTTGCCCATTTCTTCAAAGTCCATATAACCCTTGAAGTCTGAGAAACCTCAATACAGTATTCTTATGAACTTGAGACATCAGATTGTCCTTCCTTTACTTCTCCCTCCAGTCTTCCTTCCTTTCTTTCTCACTTTCTCCTTCCCTCCTTTTCTCTCTCCCTTCCTCCTTCCCTCCTTTCCTTCCTTCCATTTTAGCTTTTTCTTCCAATTTAATGATCATACTGTTATTGCTAGTGTTTGGACCAGAGCTTTGTTTAATGGTTTTGCAGCAGTTTTCTATTGTTGTTGTAAGGAAGGACCACAAACTTACTATCTTAGAGTTCCAGAGTTCCGATGTCTGAAATAGATCTCACTGGGCTAAAAGTAGGGTGTGTTAGGCTGTGTTCTTCTAAGAACTAAACTTTTCGGGAGACTCCATGCCTTGCCTGTCCTGCTTTTAGAGAGTACTTGTATTCCTTCGGTGGTAGCTCTGTCCATCTTCAAAGCTGACACTGGCCAGTCAAGTCATTTTCATGGTCCTTCAGTTTGACTCTGTTTCTGCCATCGCATCTCCTTCTGCTACTCTCACACTTTTGCTCCCCTTTTTCTTGTGATGATGCTTGTGGTTATGGGACTCACATATATACCCCATCTCAGAGTCCTTAATCAGATCTTCAAAATCTTTTTCTTTTTGCCATGTGAAATAATACATTAACAAACTCCAGAAATTGTAATATAAACATTTGGTGGTGGCAAGTCATATTCTGCTTACCACAAACTAACAGTGCTCTTAAAACATAAAGTTCTTGGGGGGGGGGGCCAGAGGATTAGCTCAGTGGTTCGGGTGCCTGCCTTGCAAGCACAAGGTCCTGAGTTCGATCCCTGGTAACCACATACAATGCTGGGCGTGGTGACTCACGCCCACCAATAATCAATACCGCATACCACAGTGCCGGGCGTGGTGGCTCAGGCCTGTAATCCCAGCACTTGGGAGGCAGAGACAGGAGGATTGCTGAGTTCGAGGCTTGCCTGGGCTACATAGTGAGCTCAGAGCCAGCCTGAACTACAAAGCGAGACCCTGTCTCAAAAATAAATAAATAAATAAATAAAGTTCTTGGGTCAGGGATTTAGTTTGGTGGTTCCAGCCATGCAAGTGCAAGGTCTCGAGTTCGATCCCTTGTAACCACATAGCACAATACCAGGCATGGTGGCTCACACCTGTAATCCTGGCACTTGGGAGGCAGAGGGAGGAGGATTGCTGTGAGTTCAAAGCCAGTCTGGGCTACACAGTGAGTTCAGGACCAGCCTCAACTACAAAGCGAGACCCTGTCTCAATCAATCAATCAATCAGTCAAGTTCTTAAGGTTTTTTTGGTTGAATTGGTGGCTACAATTGGCAGATTCTGTCTCCAGATATTGGCCTAAATGCTTCACTGATATTTGCTAACTAAAGTCTAGTACAACAGTGCCTGATATAATACTTTTATGGAAAATTGCAGTACTCTGATTATCAGAATGAATTATATATGTGTGTACATGGGCATGCATTCCCATGCCCATGAAAAGGAATAAGATGGTTGTTGCTCTTTTGATTTAGAAGTGAATTTGATTCTATAAACTGTCACTTTATATTTTAGTACTTAAATTACTAGTTTCACACATCTACATGACTGAATGCATGAGTACTATGTTGTATGCTATAATACTTTGTCTCATGTTTTTGCACTGTTTCTTTTAAGTTTTTTTCAGGGAAAATAGAAGAAAACTGTCATCTTGCCTTTAGTGTGGAAGGTTTGGGTGTTATCACTGAGGTGATATAATAACTATTATTCTAAGGAGGTGAATTTTAGATCAGGATGGTTTTTAAGATATGGAAATCATTAACAAATGTTTAGTATAACAGTGTCATCAGTTCTTAGGAACAAAATGTCCCTGCCCTTGAAGGCCATGCAGTTTGCTAGGAAAAACAGGGCATGCACAGAGTAGGTAATTAGCAACCTGTGGGAAGAGGACTCATGCTAAAAATTAAATAACCAGAATACAGAACTTATTAGTAGATGACATTCAGACTTTAAACTTTCAAAGATATTTCCTTCAGAACTAGAGATACATGTCACTTGCTTGAATTTATATTTTGAACAAAGGACAAATATAATACATACTGAAATAAAATATCTAGTTTTGAATATCTTTAAATGTGATTAGATGTTTTCTTGATGCCATATTAAGAAATTTGAGTTACCAATGAGCATTAAAATGGGTATACAGAACATTAAAAAGGGTATTTTAGAAATTGAAAAGGAAATTAAAAAGTGTGTTTCATTATTGAGATTTTTCCTTACAAAATACCATTAAGTAGTTATATTCCAGGGAAGGTGAGCACATTATTGAGTGGGAGAAGAAAAAGAACAAGATGGTTGTTGCTCTTGATGAATAAAGATGGTAGGCAGGTCATAACAATGAAGTATGATTTAAAAATAATGTGTGATTAAATAATGTGTAATATACACATACACAGTTATACAGAGATAATTATATTAGGGATTAGTCATTGAGAAAGTTCAAGGAGTAAGGTGATACCAGTAATTCTTCAGTAATTGGTAGGTAATGTCATTTTAATGAAAATTCTACTTTAAACATATATCATCATACTGGACCCCCTTGCTGGTGTTCACTTGGGTAGCCTTAGAATATCTCTTCAGTAAAAGATTCATGACAAAGCCTATGGCCATGTGCTTTTGCTGTTTTTTACTTATCCTGAGTTGATCCACATCATGAAGAATCTTGGTCAGTCGATTAATGTAGAGTTGCTATTTTCTCAGTTTTAAAGATGAAACATTTATTCTCTTATCTGTAGCCAGAATTAGGGTTATGTATATTCCACATGGTTACATAGTGAGGTAGGACAGGAGTGGAGGTCTTTGAGAGCCATAACTTCTTGGGGAATGAGCTCAGCAGCTATGTACTACCTTTAACCAAATTATGTTTTCTTCCACTTGGAAGCATGCTGGGTGGGTTCTGGTGGATAATAAAATTCAATAATAGTAACTTCAACTTGTAGCCCATAGAATTGTATCTGCATAACACCAAAATAATTTACCTAGATTTTGTTTTATTTGCTTGAATCTATTCTTTTTTGACAAACTATAGAAATGATTCCTGAAAGTATAGCCTTTGAATCTATTATTTTTTCAAAAAATTTATGGCAACTTTTTTGTTTTAGGAATGAGAATTATACTTGTGGCTATGAGTCCTGTGAAACTCTATGGTGACCTAAAGAAGCAGACAGTAATGGGCCAACATAACTAGGTGTTTGATTTGTGTAGGATATTCATTCACATACCAGTGACATGAACATTGTAACACCAAAAACAAAATTGCCTGTTTCTCTTATTTGAGTAGCATAAAGTGTAAATAATTCAAAGAGCAAAGTAAAAGATAGATACCAGGAAATGGAGAAGTAGAAAATGGGGAGAGGACCAAGAGATGGAGGGAAGGGAGAGGAAGGAGAGGAAAAGGGATGTAAAAAGAACTAAGATGTGTTATGTACACATACCAGCTCCCTATAATGAATGCAATTATTACATACTACCAACACGTACTAACAAAACTTAGGAAGAACTATGGCTAAGACTTTTGAAATTTGAGTGATAGACTATTGCTTGGATAAAATGAGTCAAAGATTCTATAAATTTTATTCATAACAATATTTTTGGTTGCTACTTCCAAGTATGTAACAGTGTTTGCTTTTAAAGCCAGTCTTAATTGTTTATTCAGTTGATGTTTTTCATTTAAGAAATTTGTTTCCAAAACAAAGTACTTTGATGTTATACATTCTTTCAAAGAATTAAAGTACTTGAAGAAAACTAAGTATATAGGGGACATCTAAAGAATGCAGAATACCCCTTTATGAGAAAATGATTTTGGCCTGCCATCCAGATTAGTTATCTTATTTACCAGATTACTGCGCAGTTTCTTATATTATTTGGATCTCTCTGTGTGACAGACCTGGAATGACTGATATTTTGATTAGTGATTTATTATGACCTGTATAAATTTGGCAAATATCAGGAACTTGGGTGAATTAATACCTACACTAGGAATTTTTATGTTTTATAGAGCTGAATCTGAGTCTTCTGGAGTCTGGGACTATCTCATTAATTCCTTATTATAATAACATTGAAGTTTCCTTGAAAGTGTCTATGTAGTTATGTTATTAATTAACTTGGACATTTTAATGTGTATGATATGAAATTTTGTGCTCATTTCTGTCCATTGTTAGCAGAAAACCTGGATCTTACAAAGCACAAGAGAATATTAATTTGGCATAATGATTGAATTATAATGCACAAGTTTAATAGTTTTGTAAAACTGTTGTGTTTTGCTTTATAAGAGAATGTGAACAACTTTGGATTTCATAAATACTTTTCTTTTTTGTCTAGACTGCACTTGGATCACAGCACAGTATCCCTGATGCCCAACTCTATACTTTTTTTTAAAATTTGAATCTTTATTGATACATTATGTATACACATCATGATCACACTTCACATTGAAGATTTGTACCAGTATATGACATGACTTAATTCTCATTTTACCCATTCCCCTACCCACTCTACAATCCCTTGCCCCTATATACATAAACTTTGTTTACTTTTTTAAAATTGAATTCTTATCGGTACATTTTATATACAGCTCACAATCACATTCAACATTTGGGAATTTGTATCAGTATATGACACAAGTTAATTCTCATTTTTACCCAAATCCCTGATGACCCACAACTCCTCACCTCCATGTACATATTCTTTCTTTTTTTTAGACAGGGTCTTGCTTTGTAGTTCAGACTGGCCCTGAGCTCACTGTGTAGCCTAGGCAAGCCTCGAACTCAGCAATCCTCCTGCCTCTGTCTCCCGAGTGCTAGGATTACAGGTGTGAGCCACCACGCCCAGTTTCTTTCTTTTTCTTAAATAAATCATATTTATTCTTTCCCCTCATTACTTTCCCCTACCGCATTCCTTTTGAATATTTCCTATTTCATAAAGTCTATCATGCATACTATAACTAATTTACATCTACAGTTTCTCATACCAGAGAAAACATATGGTATTTACATATCTGGGATCTGTTCATTTCACGTATTAATGTGTCCTCAAGGTGTGTCCATTTGCACATAAATGAATGAAACTTGTCATTCTTTATGGCAGAGTAATACTCTATTTTATTTTTAAAAAACACATCTTTATCCAGTCTCCAGTTGATGGGCACCTGGATTATTTCCAAGATTGGGCTATCACAAACTGAGCTGATGAACATGGGTGTACATATGACTTTACAATATGATTCTTTGAATTCCTTTGGGTATATTTCTAGCAGGGGAACAGCAGGGTCAAATGGGACCTCTAATCTAGTTTTCTGAGGAATCTCCACACTGAACTCCACAATGGTTGCACAAGTCTGCAATCCCACCAACCGAGGAGAAAGGCTCCTTTCTCCCCACAGCCTCACCAGCATTTATTGCTGGTTGATTTCACAATAGCAGACATTCTTTGTGGAGTAAGATGAAATCTCACTGTTTTCATTTGCATCTCTTGAATGACCCCATGATGTTGAACATTTCTTCATATGTTTCTTGGTGCTTTTACTTCTGTCTCTGAGAAGTGTCTGTTCATTTCAGATGCCCATGCAATTCCGATTGAAAGGCCAACACCATACTTCACAGAGCTAGAGAAAATCACCCAAAAATTCATCTGGAACCACAAGGGACCTAGAATAGCAAAAGTAATTCTAAGCAACCAGGACATGGCAGGGGATATTACAATCCCCATCTTAAAACTGTACTATAAAGCCACTGTGATAAAAACTGCATTGTACTGGCAAAGTAACAGACCTGAGGACCAGTGGCATAAATTATCAGATCCAGAAACTACTCTAGATACACTAAGCCACCTTATCTTTGACAAAGGAGCTAAATATCTTCAATGAAGGAAAGGCAGCCTCTTTAACAAATGATGCTGGAAAAACTGGGCTTTAACCTCCCTAAAACTAAAGCTAGACCTATCTCTTTCACTGTGTACTAAATTAAAATCACAGTGGATTCGAGACTTAAATGTTAAAACAGAAACAATAAACCTGCTGCAAAACAGGTTAGGTAAAACTCTTGGAGACATTGGTTTAGGCAGAGACTTTATGAACAAGACCCCTGTAGCGTGAGAATTAGCAGAAAGAATCAACAAATGGGATCTCATCCTATTGAAAAGCTTCTGCACAGCAAAAAATACCACTGGCACCACTAAAAGACAACCAACACCATGGGAAAAAGTCTTTGCTAGCTGTTTGTCAGACAAAAGACTACTGTCTAGAATATATGAAGAACTTAAATCAGTTCCCTCATGTTTAAAGAACCAATTCTTTTTTTTTTTTTTGAGACAGGGTCTCACTTTGTAGTTCAGGCTGGCCCTCAGATCACTATGTAGCCCAGGCAAGCCTTGAACTCAACAGACCTCCTGCCTCTGCCTTCCAAGTCATGGTGTGGCATAAGCCACCATGCCTGGCTATATATAATTTTCTTTTGCCCATTTCCTCTTCTGCCTGGCTTTGTCTCATTTCTGTACCTACCCACTCAAATGAATGTGTGGATACATTACTTCTTATGTGTTTCTACATCAACAGCAGTTATACTATATTTGGACTTTTGTAAGATACTTAACAGTTTGTTAAAATAAGGATAAAAATAATCACCTTATATATTTTAATGATGTTTATGAATGTAATGAATGTAAGCAAACTCTCTGCTTCTTATTAAGTGCTGAGGGAAATGAACTGGGATGTATGTTCATCCATGGATATTTCTGTGGCTTCTCTTTGTTTCCCTTTAGGTTGAATAATCAAGAAATGTTGCCAAATATCAGACAACTCAGCTGCAAACACAAGAGTACATGCTGGAAATGGCTTGTAAAATGCAAGCCAGCTGGCAGCACTAGAAAAAGTCTTAGGAAAAAAGCCTCTTCATCTAATTCATAAATGGAAAATTAAATCTCCAGGCTTAACTGGCTAAGTTTTATCTTTTTTTTGTTGTTGTTGTTGTTGTTTGAACACTGCTTTGTTGGTTGAATAACTGTGACAACATTGAGATGGTTCATGAGTAAAGGTGGGTGATCTTTTATAAATAATGTTATAACTACCTTTAGGGAAGAGCCTTAGATGACTCCACGGCTGAAACCCTGTGTGGATGGTGTGGCTGCACACCAGTAGAGTTGATAAGCACCAAAAAACCTTCTGCCTAACTTATTAGATGTGAGTACCTTTTCTGAATGTATTATTATTATATATACAGTATACATACACAGTCAGCATTTATTCACATACTCGTTTAGACTGCCTTCAGTACCACAAGGCAGACACTCCTTTGCTGTCAGTACTCAGTATATAATTTATGTTACCTTTCTGTTATGCTAGATTCCAGGATAGGTAGAACAGAAACTCAGCGAATCTATATATTAAAAAATAAAAATTTCTTTGAAATATAAATAATACTTCCCTGATTTATTGATTTGGTAAGTCTAGAATCACAAAGAGAGCATCCTGTCCATGAAATACCTGTTTGTTTAACATTTGCTTCAGTGATTGAATCTTTTACTAGAAAGAAAAGGTGAATCAATTTTTTCATCTTCCTCTTTGGGTTTGCTTCTTATATGACATTGTTTGAGAGACTGAGCACAGTATTTTGAGATAGGTGACAAGGTTGTCACCTTTGAGTGGCACAGCAGGGTGTCATATTACAATATTTTTGTAGTATGATATCCAAAAGTTACTCCTCTGTGCCTTTAAGATAAAATCACAGAGAATTAGTACTGAAGATGCCAGTAGGGAGGGAGGTGAGCGTGAGATCAGCCTGTTTTCACTTGATCAAACAGTGCTAGACTTGTGAAAAGGCAGTTGTATTACTGAACAATGTGATGATTCTCCCACATGAAGCAGTCAATCAGGCAAGCTCTCAACAAGATCTGGTCTTTGATAAACACATCTACCTTAATAGCAGTTCCTGAGATGACAGATTTGGATTTATGGCATCCAATCTCTGTAGCCTGAAAATATAAAATAACTTCCTAGTAACCTGTCTCAAAAAAATTATTGAATTATACAATCCAAGAATAATGCTAGATTCTTTTTGGTTAAGACATAGAGTGTTACTCACTGATTAATCTCTTCTCCCTAAAAATGATTTAAGGAGGCTGGCTATATTATGCCATGAAAAATTCTGTCTCCTGGTGTAATATAAATGAAAACTGCCCAAGATGAGCCCTAAGATATCTTTCCAATAACAGTTTTTGATACAATTTCTGGGAGCCTCCCCTTCAAAGTTTTATTATCAGGGGCCACATTAAGACTAAACCTTAATAAGATTCCTCATGTGAAGTATAGACAGGTGTTGGTTCATCCTAGACTTCTACTGGTATTTGCCCTGTAGTGTTTCTGAAATATACACATATCCACAGATCAATGTAAATTTAATTCCCTGGAATATTAGATGACAAAGATTTATTTTCTGTTCTTGTGATTTACTGGGTGAATTTGGCAAAAAGTTATCATTCAGTTGCATAAATTAAGTAATGGAATGTTTAACTACAATTTCTATATTACATGAATTCTAAAATTAGGTTTGATGAGGCAGAGGGAACACAGTTAAAAAGACAATAAATTTTCAAATAGTAACGTTAGCATTTGGCCTGTGAGTAGGCAGTTCTAGCTTTACTAACCAGCATGGACTTTCTTTCCTGACAGAATTCCTTTTGAAGGCAAAGGTTCTCAGTTATTTTTTAATTATTTAAGTTTATTGATATGTTTTAAGTATGCATTGTGATCACATTCCTCATTGGCAATTTGTACCTGTACATAATATATCTTGAGTCTTATTTTTTCCCCATTGTCCTACCTTCCCTTCAGCCCCTATTTCTTTTTCTTGTCTAATTGCTAGGGTTAATATTTTCAGAACTATATAGAACAAGAGTGATGGCAATGGATATTCTTGTCTTGTTCCTGATAGGCAGGTAGGTTTTTTGGGGGATTCAAGGTAATATTTGCCTCCAGGAATGAATTTGGAGTATTGCTTTTCTTTCCATTTCATTAAGGAGTTCAGGAAGTAATGGGATTAGGTCTTCCCTAAATTTCTTATAGAAGTCTGTAGTGAATCTGAGGGCCTGGCCTTTTCTCTGGTGGTAAGTTTTTTTTTTTTTAGACAGAGTCTCATTTTGTAGTTCAGGCTGGCCCTGACCTCACTATGTAGCCCAGGCAAGCCTTGAACTCAGCAGTCCTCCTGCCCCTGCCTCCTAGTGCTGGGATTGCAGGCGTGAGCCACCATGCTCCACACTGTGGTATGGGGTATTGATTGGTGGTGGGCGTGAGTCACCACACCCAGCATTGTATGTGGTTACCGGGGATCAAACTCAGGACCTTGCACTTGTGAGGCAGGCACTGGAATCACTGAGCTAAATTTCTGGCCCTCTGTTGATAAGTTTTAATTATGCTTTTAATTTCACTGAATAACAGTTATTTAGAATTTTAATATCTTCTTGATTCAGCTTTGGTAATTCATATGTATCTAGGAATCTGTCCATTTCTTCTCTGTTTTCCATCTTATTAGAATATAGGTTCTGAAGTAGGTATTGATGATAGTAGAATTTCTGCAGGATCTGTTGCAAATTCATCCTTTTTATTCCTGACTGCATGGATTTGAGCCTTTTATTTTCTTTTTTTTGATGAGGCTGGCTAAGAATTTGTCAATTTCATTTACTCTTTCAAAGAACTAACTCTTTGATCCATTGATTCTTTGTATCATACTCTTGGTCTCCATTGGATTAATTTTCTTTTCTTTCTTTTTTTTTTTTTTTCTTTTTGTGGTACCAAGGATCAAACTCAGGCCCTTGTGCTTCCAAGGTAGGTGCAATACCACTTGAGTTAAATCCCTGGGTCTGTTGCATAAATTTATGCTGTGATCTTTAAAATTTCCTCTTTTGTACAAGCCTTAGGCTTGACTTCCTTTTATTTTTGTGGAAGCTTGAGGTTTAACGTTAGGTTGTTTACTTGACCTCACTCTGTATTCCTAGTGTGGCCACTCACTACTATGAATTTCCCTCAGAGAACTGCATTCATAGTGTCACATAAATTCTAGTATGTTGTATTGGTATTACCATTTAATTACAGACTATGTCTAGCTTCTTTAATTTCATTTGTGACTCATTTGTTGTTTAGGAGAGTGTTATTTAATTTCCATGTGTTTATGAAGTTCTTCTGATTTGTTTTGCCTTTTATTTCCAATTTTGTGGCACAGTAGTCTGATAATATGCACGGGATAACTTCAGTTCCTTTGCATTTACTTAAGCATATTCAATAACATGGTCTATTTTGGAGTACATCACTTGTGTAGCTGAGAAGAATGTGTATTCTAATTTTGGGGGACACTCTGTAGACATCTATTAAGCCCATTTGTTCAAAAGTTTGAATCAATTCCACTATTTTACTGTTTTTTTTTGTCTAGTTGATCTTTCTATTTGTGACAATGGAGTATTGAGGTCCCCCACTACAATTGTATTAGTGATTATTTATCAGGTCTGTTAATATTTGTTTTATACTCGGGTGGTCTCATATTTGGTGCACATATATATGTATATATATATGTGTGTGTATATATATATATGTGTGTGTGTGTGTGTGTGTATAGATATATATCCATATGTATATCCATACACACACACACACACGATTGTCATCTCTTCCTCTTGGATTATTCCCTTTACAAATGTGTAGTGACCTTCTTTGTCCCTCTTAATTATTCTTGGCTTGAAGTCCATTTTGTCTGCAAATAGAATAATTACCCTGACTGTTTCTAAGATCCTGGTGCATGGAATATTATTTTCTATCACTGGACTTTGTCTATAAATTTATTTTTGAATTAAATGTGTTTATGTGTTTCCTGTAGGCAGCACGTGGTTGGATCTTGCTTCTTTATCCATTCTGCCAGTCTGTTTCTTTTGATTGGTAAACCATTAACATTGATGGTTACAACTGATATATATTGATTTATCTTGTCATGTTATTTTTCTGTTGTTGGCTCCCTTCCTCTCCCATTTAATTTCTTGCCTTGCCTGATGGATTCATTCCATTGGGGAGTGTGAGTTGTAAAGCCCTTTATCTCTTTATGGAATATGCTTTAGAACAGTTTGGTGTGCTGGTTTGGCATTCATGAAGTTCCTCCAGTGTTCTTTGCCATGTAAGTATCTTATTTCTCCATTAATTTTGAAACATAATTTTTCAGTTTACATAAATCTGGGTGGGAGCTTATTTTCTTTTAGGGTTTGAAATATTGCATTCCAGGTACTCCCTGACTTGAGGTTTTGTGTTAAGAAGTCTGGTGTGATTCTGATGGGCTTTCCCTTATGTATGATTTGTTTTTATTCCTCCTACAGTATTTAATATTTTGTTTGGGTGTTGGATTTCTGGAATAGGTGTAGATTTTTTCATCATGGCTAAATACAGTTCTGTATACCTCACTTATCGATAGGTAAAATTCTTTTTCCTTATTTTGAAAGTTTTTTGCTATTACTTCAGTGAACATTTTTAATGTCATTTGTGCTAGCTCCTCTCTTTTTTTCATTGACTCCAATCAATTTTTATTCTTTATACCAACTAGCAACTGTTGGATTTATTCTTCAGGGTTTCTTACTAGTTTTAAGAAGTCTTTCTTTTTGTGTTCACTAACTTCAATCCTATCTTTTATATCTGATATTCTTCCTCATATTCACCCATTCTATTGTGTATACTTTCAGTGGATTTTTTAAAATGTCTTTGATATCTGCTTGAATGTGTTACACGTATTCCCTGGAGCTTGTGCTTGTGAGGCAGGTGTGGTGCCACTGAACTAAATATCCACCCCTTCCACTTCATTCCTGTGCTGGGTGTTTCCATCATTTTCCTAAGCTCCTGTATTATTTTTAATCTGTGTCTGCTCAAATCATTAATCATGTCTGTCATTATGGTCACCATCTTGTAGTTATCTGAGAAGTTATTTCTGATTTGATTTTTTTCTAGAGCCTCTTTCATCTGCTTTGTTGTTTGCATTGTTACCACTTCAAGGAGTCCACATGGATGACTTTTGGACTGTTGCACCTCATTGCCCCTGAATTTACCTTGATGATGTGAAAGTCTGGGTTTGTTTCTTATTTAAATCCCTTCTCATTTCTATTTTTTTGTTTTTGATTTAATTTCTACACTGATGCTTGTAGATTGCTTGTGCTGAGTATCTTTACTGCTATGATTTAGAATCTTTAGGAGATGAAAGCTTCTCAGAGATGTCTTCCAGGTATATCTGGATTTTGGATTTTGAGTCTATTGCAAGATCCTACCTGTTCAGTTTATTGCATATAAGAAGTTGCTGCCTATTTGGTCTAGTCCCTGGTTCTTTGACATAGTCCTATTGTATTTTTAATGACTCTTAGGCAATATCAATATTAGTATACCAGGAAGAACAACTGATTAGAATAATTATGTCACCTTGACTAAAGTAGTACAGTCAGCAACCACAACAACATTAAACACACCCCAGAAAATGACAAACTGTTGTAACTATTAATTTGCCATTTTAAATGTATGAATTAGATTTGTGATTATATCACAAAGCCTAAAACACACCAGAAAAATATTTGCAGTCAATTAGTCCTCAATATAGCAAATTTATCCTCTGGGAAGAAAATTTAAAAGGTGTCAAAAGCAGGTAAATAGAGAAAGATAAAAAGAAAAAAAGATTAGAAGTAAGCCTAGAGGACAAAGGAAGATCATGCAAACTTTAGGATAAAGACAGGAGAAAAAAAGTGAAGGAAAAAATAAAAACAAGAACAGAACAAAAAAACTAGAAACCTTTCACACTCCTGTGAAAATAAGAACAACCAAGAAAACACAAAACAAAACAAAGAGAAACAGAAACAAGAAAAGACCAATTAAACAAAAAAAGAAAAAAGAAGAAGAAAATCCCCACTTCAAGTCATGTCTCTGCTGTAACTGATGGATGATATGGACAGGGTACAGATCCGAGCTGATTAACCCTAGCAAGCCAGCCATAGCTATACAACTGGGTAATGGATAATCCTAGGAAGCCCTTGCCTTTAGTTCCAAGGAAGTTCAGGCTGGTTTGTGGCTGTGATGCTGGAACTGGACCTGTTAAGCCTCCAACAGTCCATGTGCCTCTCCCTGATCTCTTGTGAATTTGAATTTCCACCCTGGCACTGGAAGACACTAGATGGAGCTGCCCACAGCTCTGAGTTCTGAGCTCATTTGGCCTCTCCATAAATGACTACCAGCAGATCACTCTTCCTAGGGGACATCCAAACCCTGTTCACCAACCACTGCAGGCCACTGTGTCCAGTGCTCTCTTCTACTGGTGTGTTTCTCTGTGGAGGTCTCTGGTGTTTCTAGGAGTCATGGTTTGAGTGCAGATTTGAACCACTCTTCCCTTGAAGTGAGTCTGAGCCCACGTAGAAGGTGTTGCTAGAAACCTCCTTCTTTGTTAGGGACTCCGTCTTCACTCTTTCCACAGGCTCCAATTCTCATTTCAAATCTTTCTTGGGTCCTGAAGACCCATTTCCCTCCTTCTTCATTTCCTTACTTTGCTTTTATTCTAGTGTCTGGACACCAAACCTTGGAGAGGCCACTCCGCTGCCCACCATTCTACTATCTTCCCCTTCAGTTTTACTTTGTTGGGAAATTTTTCTTGGTAATATTTTATAAGATATATACACACATATATATATAATAAAGTTTAATAGCATAATTTACAACATCTCAAAGGGAGAAGCAACACAAGTGGCTATGAACAGATGAATAGAGAAAATGTGGTATATCCATACAGTAGGATATCATTCATTCTTAACCTGGAAGGCATGCAAGGGGAAATAAACTGTTCATAAAAGAAAACATATTGTATGACTGCACTTATCTGTTGTACCTAGAAAAGTCAGATTCACAGAGCTGGAAAGTAGAAAAGTGATTTCCAGGAGCTAAGGGAATGGAAATTGGCACAGAGTTTCAGCTGGGGAAGATGAAAACACTCTGGAGATAGAATGTGGTGATGATTATACAAGAAAGCAAAGGTTCTAAAAGCTACAAAATTATATACTTAAAACTGCTTGAAATGGCAAGGTGTATGTTACATATGTTTTATCATAATTTAAGAGGAAAAAATATTTATGATTATGATTATAACTGCACTTTCATGTTTATCCCTTTTCCTAATTTAAATTCATTTACCCCTAAATTCTATATTTATGATACTTTAATGTTTTATAAAACGTCAACAGCTTCTTGCTAAGCCTTTGACTTTGAGCCATATTTCTGTGTCTTTGAATTGAGAAAAAGTTAGTTATACCTAGGATTTGTTTTATAATTACAAATATTGGAAATAAATTGAGAAAAACAATATTCTCATCTTTGAAAATTGCCTTTTCCAAGTGTGTACACATGGCAGTTTACATTCAAGATGCATTAATAGCATGACTCTTATTATTGAATATATTTTGAAATGTATATTTAGCCATTGTGTTATAGATACTTATAAAATATTTTATTTGCTAAAATGAATTCCACCTATTTGTTATATGCTTCTTATCCCCTTATAAGTACTTAATCAAATCTTACTAATTTCTCATTTTTCTATATTACTGTACATAGTTTGGTAAGGTCTGAAAAGTTTTTAAATTTTTCTGTTATAATAGCTGTTATAAATTTT
The DNA here is from genome assembly GCA_004025085.1 of Thryonomys swinderianus. Classification (NCBI taxonomy): domain Eukaryota; kingdom Metazoa; phylum Chordata; class Mammalia; order Rodentia; family Thryonomyidae; genus Thryonomys; species Thryonomys swinderianus. The sequence goes on along the minus strand of PVIC010002083.1, from coordinate 65,782 downwards.
GAGCCAATAAAACTAAAGTGAGAGTAATTTTTTGATAAGAGGGAAGTCATTGGTAGTCTTGGCATGAGCAGTTTCTGTAACTGTATTATTGTTAGCCAGCTAGTGAGAGTGTTAGGTTAGTTTTGGAAGCTGGGCTGTGAAGAGTCATAGGAAGGTAAACAGATTGGAGGGAATCAAAAGATTATTTCAAAGGTAAAAGCTACGAGCATATGTCTAAATGTTGACAGGAAATGATGAGTATAGGAGCTGATGAAGATACTGGTGAGTGGAAGGATCCAGGAGTCAAGGCTGTAACTGAATTTGTATTGGGGTGCTGTGGCATTGAATATTTTAATACACTCAACACCACATATTGTGATACTGAGATAAATATTATAATCTTAACACCTTCTTGTACTTCTGGCTTAAGAAGTACAATAGCCCCAGGGATCAAGGGAGTACAGATGTTTCTCTACTGCACCCTTTAGTGGCCTTCTAGTGACTACCAAGTTTCCTTTCATTGAAGCTTGCAGAAATTCCTCCTTCCTTGGTCTTTACAACTGAAGGCCTTATGACTCAAAAATGTAAAATTAAGAATCTAATTTCAGTCTAGTCACTCTTAGATAATAGCACCAGTTCTAGACCTATAATGGTCTCTAGACCTGGATTTGCAAGTAAGGCCATTAAACTCAGCATTTCAGGACTAAGTGATAGATGTGCAAGGGAATCAGGTATTGTTTGGAGACAGTGGGTAATGTTAAATTGTAAGTTTTACTGCCATACCATCTCATCATTGCAAAATGTAAAGCTTTTAGACAATTGGATCTTAAATTCTGCCAAAGGCCACTTAGTTTTTTCCTTCTCTTGTAGGAAGGAATGTACCTAAATATTCCCAGGAAAATGGGTGTTTCCTTCAGAGAAATTGGTTGCTCAACCTTGCTCTGTGGCAGCCAATTCCAGAGATCATAAAAAGTAGGGCAAGATTTATTTGTTTTCTTCAAATCTGACCAAATGTGCTATAAAGAGACCGAAGCTACTGCATGCTGGCATGTGCTTAACCATGGCAGAAAAAATCAGTAGCTGCACTGCTTAGCCTGTATGCCCAGGGCTCTTAAGACCCTGATTGGGGTCCAATGATGAAGCATGGCCTGGGAAAGCAAGGGAAACACTACTCTTTTTCTTGTACCTAGTTGTATATGCAAAATCAGGAAATAACCCAGTTACCTTAAATAAATGAGAGCTAAAGAAATGAAAATATATTTGAATAGTAACAAAGTAGGATCTATGAAGAAAGAGTGAAGAATTTGGGGAATAAGGAAAAGAAGACTGGATCAGATCAAGATGATCTATTTCCTCCCCTTTTCTGGCATGACTTCCAGGTCCCTCAGAAAGATGATAGGGTCTTTCCAAGCTCTACTTCCTACCTCCACTCTGTATCACTTTCTTCTCATGTCCCTTTTCCTTTTTTCCAAATATGAATTATTTTCCCTTCCCAGCCCTTCAGTTAATTGATTAAGTTGTGCTGTTCGCTGGATTACTATCCTTTTTCCAAAAACCAGAGACCTCTCCTACCCCTTCACTGTCTAGAGGGAAATGCTCCTTTGTTGGTTTCTGGCACATAGTTTGTGCTTACGATTTATCTTTGGAATTGACTATTGACAATGTGTTTGGAATAGATGGTGATACATGAGTGAGAGACAGGGAGAGAACAGCAGACCCCAAATTCATACCAATTTTCAGCAGCCTGGTTTTCCTATCCAGCCCAAGTCCATGAAGATTTTTAGCAGAATACCAGTGTTTTCAGACTAGTGTATTAGTTGGCACTGGCCGAAATTAATTAGGACTAACTTTCTCAACTTTCTGGGAAAATTTAGGTACATTCTTTCCTGGAAAAAAAGGGAAAGTTTAAGTGGAAGACTTTTAAGAAATTTAATAAAGAATTTCAAAGTTTAAAATTTGGATTAAAAAAATAAAATGAAAAGTGTGTCATTCATATTACAGCTTTATCCTTATTGGCTGAGTCCACTGGTAAACTTCTCCAAGTGGCAATTTAAGCTCTAGAAGCTTCTTTTGGTTTTTAAACTTCTCCACTCAGTGGGTGCAAGGGGAAAAAAGAGAGGAAGATTGTGGGAGGACAGTGTTATATGTCTGGTCTAGAAGTAGCATGTACCATTTCTACTCATATTCCTTTATTTAAGCCCTACTTGCAAGACTGCATATAGGTAGAAAATTGCAGTGTACTTTGGAAAAAAGGAAAAATGGTTTGATGAATAAGTAACTAGCTGCGGCCACAGATGTAGTGAGTGAATCTCTACTTTTATTAAACAAATGATTCTAAGTAAATATGACATGCCAGGCATGGTGGTTCACACCTGTGGTCCCAGCACTTGGGAGGCAGAGCCAGGAGGATTGCCCTGAGTTTGAGGCCAGCCTGGGCTACAAAGCGAGACTCTGTCTCAAAAAACTAAAAATATATAATAATAATAATAAAAATAAAGAAAAAGTATGATAGTTCTAAAAAGTGTATATGATGTACTGAAAGATTCTTATAGTTGGCAAACCATCCCATTTTGATAAAGTATGAAAATGAAGTTAGATATATAAAAAAGTATACTGAAACTTAAAATATACATAGCTTGATATACCATCATGACACTGCCAATATTTCTGTGGCAAAATAATCAACAATAATTTAGCATATACCAGAGGAAGTTCCATTTTATTTTCAGCATTTTTGCCAGATGTTTGAGCCCTCCTCATTTCTCTTACTTTTCATGTTTTTGGAAGAAGAAAAGCCTCTTAGTCTCTTCTTACTGGTATAACAATGACAAATTTGAAAGAATAAATGAAAGAAAGAGAAGGAAGGAAACAAAGGAGAAAAGAAGGGAGGAAAGATAATATGGTGGACATAAGCACATTACATGTAGTTTTCATAATTTCAATGTCTTTTATAACAACTGATCAAATTAAATTTTGAAATTTTCTTCCTGTGAAAAAATAATCACAATTTTAATTCACTGTTTTTTTTACACCAAAGCTAATTATTTTTCTTTTATTTATAGTGATTGCTTCATCCATCAGCATTCATTCAAGTCAGACCTCCTAGCATAGTGGTATCATGGTCTTCTGGTGAAATGCACATAATAATTAAAATAATTATAGTTAAACTAATTTCATAAACATTATAGCATGGAAGAGTTTTGAGAACAATAGCAGAGCCTAGAGAGAATAAATAGATATATAGCTACAGGCTAGATAGGAAATCACAGAGCCCAGCTTCCTAAAACATTCAATTTTACAAAATTTTCTTCACAAAGGCCACATGGTCCATTCAAATGGCATTATTGAATAGGAAGATAGAGAGACAGGAAGGACTCAGAATAGAAGTGGCTTGTTTGGAAAATCTTGTTAATATTCAGGAAACTAAGCTTAATGTTTCCCATCTAGTCCATTCTTTTCCCTCCTGCCTTCTCTTTTTTTCTTATGATAAGCACCTCCACTGTGAGAGAGGCTGTGTGGTGCCTGACCTGGTCAATGCATCATTTTGAAGAGCATTAAGTCACATTGTCCAGCAGTGTTAAAAGATGGACTATGACTGGCAAAGAGCTCAGAGAGCTGGCCTATCTGGTGGGGTGATGTGCAACCACACAGGCACCTGTGAACAAGTGAAGATCCCTATGGCTCAACTCTGGGTCTTGCCTGTGTATGGAAGGTTGGGTTGTTTTAGAAATGACCCCCACCCAAAGAAGTGTGTTGGCTGACCTTACTCTTAACCTCAGTATTTCAATCTTCTTCATTGAATCAACGATTAGTAGACTACAACTGAACAAGACAGTCTAGGGCAGTTGAGAAATGTTTGAGACCTGGCCATGCTTTTTAAGAGTGTACAGTAATTATAGTGGCATGGTCAGGATCATCTGAGAGGTGCAACCAGGAACTATGGCAGAGCACATGTCTTTTCTGGCAAGACCTGAGAAACATCAGTGAGAAATTCCTAGAATTTATTCTATTGCACCTTTTAGCTGGGTCTCAAAGCATCTGGAACTTAGGGTCACTTTAGCATCTGAGATTTCTCCCTTATATCTGCCTAATTTAGTTTATAATTTAAATGTACATATACAGTACAGTCTGGTTTCTTTGCCTACAGTAGAACCAGTATACAAAAACCCTTCAGAATTAAGAGCCAATGTAGCTTATGAGAGTCTCTTCAAAAAATATTAAGAATTATTTTTACAGTAAGTGGAATGGGAATTCAAACAGCCCAAAATTTAAGTCACTTGATTCTACTGCTCCCATGTAAACCTCTTATGGAAGGTAAAGGAAAGGCAAACCTGAAGGCCACTGATCCTCAGTGAAGAGGCTGGAATGAAGTGTGGTCAGAAGAGTCATTACTGGATGCCTTACATGAAATTGTACCATTTGTTTTTTTTCTGTATGTTCTTATGAAAAAAAAATCTTCTGACAATAAAACACTAGTACATATGTTGAATAAGCTAATTATAACTGTGTTTTAGACAAATTGTTGGGAAAAGTCTCCTGCCATTTTACTGTCAACAAGTTAGGTCTGGGTGGTTGTTTTAGTCTGAAAGAACCAGGGCATATTTCTCATTATTGTCTGAGCCTGAGGTGGCTGATCTGTGGAAATCATAACACCAGTTATCAGGATACTGCTGCTTCAGGGACTCAAAGTAGCCCTAATTCTTAGACTTGTTCCACATGTGCCCAGAGTCCCTAATGAGCTTTAATTGTTCTTTTAACATTTTCACTCTATACCTACAGTCACATATCCAAAATCAATTTTACAGTACCTGATCTGAAAACATATTTTTCAATGTACTGTCAGATTTTTTCTACTTAAAATGACTAAGAGCAAAATCATAGGCTTCGAATAATGGAAAATATTATATACTGAAGACCTTAAAATACCTTTTGAGCTTTAAGATTTGATGCTCTACGCAAAGGATTAATTCTTGATTACATCCTCCCCGCCCACTGCCCAGTGATCTGTATGGAAAGATTTGTAAAGAATCAGAACCGAGTGTGTGAATGTCTGTCACCATATTATCTGTTTTTTCTTTCAGGAGCATTTAACAATCATGTGAGTCATTTCTTCCTCACCTCCCACAAATGGTGTGGGTTAAATCGAGATGTGGGAATTTAGAAAAAAAAAAAAAAAAAAAGGAGAGAGAGACAGACAGAAAGAGGCACGGGGGGCAGGGAGGCACAGAGAGAGAAACAGAGAGAGACGGAGACAGGCAGACAGACAAGAAGCAGCCTACCAATAGGGCTGCCCTGGACTCTTGGTTAACGTTGCATGCCAGTGATTTGTGTTGTGTTGTGTTGTGTTGTGTTGTGCTGCACTTGCTCAGCCTCCTTGATCTTTTGCTGCTTTGGACACAGTGTTAATTTCAGAGTGGAATGGGGGGGCAAACCTCATTACATCCTATGTGCTGAATCACGGTCCTACAACTGTTGTATGATGGCACAAGGCAGAAATCCGCTGTTGTGGAAACGGGTGCCAATGAAAAAGCACACAGGCATGTGTGATATTTTTAATGCCATTTCCTATTAGTGTGACGTGAATTTGATCAAGAAAATACTCTTTTCTTTCTCTCCTGTCTTTTCTTGTTTGTTAAACAAATGAAAGCTTTTTTTAAAAATGCTGCTTTCAAAACTGCTTTCATTTTAGAGTTCTGAGCTGAGCGTTTGTATCATGACTGTCCTCTAGTGGCCAATCGCGTTCGTGCTACGACTAAAAGATAATTTACTTTTTGTTTCAGCGTGTTGTGTCTCGGTGCCCAAGAGTCATCCATTAAGAACATGATGCTTTTATTCTTCAAAATTACGAGATGATAATGAATTTTAATCTCTATTTTGCCTCCTCTTTGCTGGAGTTTAAAACCTCCAAACCTCTGAAGAATGAAGTAAATTAACACACATCTGTACAGGCTCCTTGCGTCAGGGCAATATTTTAAGAATATTCATAATTTGAGGATCAAATTGCTTTTGTCTGCACTACTCAATTTGAGAGAAAACTACTTCTGGAATCTTATCCAACCACTTGGTATTCTGAATGGTTTCTACTGCCACTCTAATTATCAGCCAGGAGGCTTATTTGTAATCACCAGCTTTCAATAATTTAAATAGGTAGTTGTTCCGCCAGCCAGTTTTATTCAAAATACAACAAAAGCTAAAATTACATGTTGAATTTTATCCAGATGCGCTCTTCTTTAGGGACAGGACAGCTGATGCACAGCGGTTTCTTACAACATGTCAAAGGCACATTTTACTTCCCCAATCTAACTGACAATATACAACAAAGTCTACAATTTACGTATCAGCTCAGTTGCTTACTGTGGCCAGCAAATAGGGCGTTTTATGAATTATTCTGTTGTGTGTGCTCCACACCCCAACTGTTATTCCTCAGAGACATTAGTCATGGGCTTTTCATTGTCTGTTTGAATTAAAACAAGGCTTGTTTTGGTGCTTGTATTTTTCACCAATAAACTTTAAACAACTTTTGATATAAATATCACTACTTAATACTTCCATAAGAATCCTAAAAGCTTTTTATCTAAGTTTTTCTTTCATAATTTTGTGTACAAAGTCAAATAACATTTTCCTCTTAAAAAGAATTGAGTCACAACACCTAGATTCTTAAACATGAATTTCTATTTTTCCAAACTTTCTTCAGTCAAATAATTATTGCTGTGCCAACGATTTAGCTCAGTGGCATCATGCCTGTTTCGCAAATACAAGGACCTGAGTTCGATCTTTGGTACTAGAAAAATAAATTACCATCTTCTGGATCATCAAAGAAGCTTACTTGGAATAGTCCAAAAGCTGTAAAATTACAAAACTGAAAAGCTGGGTTAAAGACTTTTTTGTTCTGTGAAATGTGCTTGAGTTCGCAAGTCCTCAATTTAGCAGAGAAAAAGTTTCAGAAAAGATTTGTGTGTTCTTTGTCTGAATCTTTCTTTAAAAAGTGTCTGTGGAGTGTTTAATTGCTGTTAGCAAATGCAAATTAAAACAGTTGCTTCAACGGGCCCTTCTGGCAGCTTGGGGAGGCTCCTTTTCAGTTTTTCTTTATGGCTTTCCAGACTGCAAATCCTCCCAACTCCCTACACTCCCTGTCAGGAGATAACCTGTTGTTTATGTCAAGGGGAGACAGGGTCTTTTTACAGTGACTCTTTCAAGATCCTTCTAGTCACTAAATGTCTGTACCTTTGTAACTGTATTCTTACCTCTTTTCTCCACAATGGGGCAGGATGACTCCCCTTCCTTTCCAAGACCTGTCCCTCCACTTCACACTATTTCCCAAGAGATACCTCCTGTCTCTTCCTACTTGTGTGTAGTCCTTCACTCCAACTGTCTCTGTCACATGACACAAACTCATCAAGTATATTGACTTAGAATCTGATAGTTCAACTAGCATCTCCCACATCCCTCCTGAACATAGAGGCCCCAAGTGGCTGTTTGGACAGAAGCTGTGTGGGTCTAGTTGTGTGGTCCTGCCACCCAGGCCTTGGTAGATTGGACTGTGGCTAGGGACCTCAGCCAGAGTCAGCAGATGTAAAAACCATAGCCAAAGGGAGCTCAGATGTGAGAGCCAAGAGTACATGGTGCCCAAGTTGTTTGGGTTCCTGTTTGGAAGCAATAGAAAATGATTCTGGCTAATTTAACCTCAATAGGCAGTTCACTGGTAGAGGCTGTAGCTCACATATCTATGGGAGCCTGCAGGATTTTGCTTAGAAAAGAGACAGAGATAGAAAGAGAGTGTCTGGGGGCTTTGCTTGGGGGTAAAAGGGGGATGCAGCAAAGGTTCTGTCAGATTGGAAGCAGTTTTAGCTTGTTAAGTCTGCGTCTGTTCCTCCCCATGAGGGTAGATTGCAGCAGTCCCTAATCTTGTCTGACTGTCCTGTCCCCAGGCCAAGGGACTTGCTGTGTATACACATCAAGGCTGGAAATGAAGAGAGAACCACTTTCCTGTTGTATGACCTTGGACATATTTTCAAACCACTATTCCCTTCAGTTTCTTCATCTGTAAAAATCGTGCCTATGTTATATGGCTGATGAAAGGAATAGTAATGAAATCGACTAGTGCTTAGGAGAGTTCCTGGTATATTAAATTTTAGATGTAATTACTGTTATAATTACATCATGTTTCTTATAATTTTACAAATCCTATTCTATTTTTGTCCTGGGAAATTCCAATTTATGATTTAGAATTTGGTTCAGCTGTCTCCTCTGCAAATCCACCCAAAAATCCTCTGTCTACCCTAAGCATAATTTATATTTGTGGAGGTCTACACTTATTGAGTGACTACTATATGCAAATAAGAGTGTTTTTCTAGAATTCTAGCCATGGCAAAGATGACATAGACATGGTTCCTTAAAATCATGCAATCTAGAGAGACAGAGTCACAAACACAATTTTAAAGTCTTTTAATAAATGCTGTGTTGCAGCAGCCCTTTGCTTTTCATATTTTTCCATCTAAATCACACCTTTTCTATGAGTGTCACATTTGGGCCATTATCATTTAGCTGTTTCATCCACTCCTACATCTTTTAGTAAGCTGTGTGTATGGTTACTGAGTTAAAAATATGTCTTTTTAATCTTTGTATCCTAGGACCTATGAGTGACTTAACAACTTTGCCTAAGTATGATCCCACTATATTTTCTTTGAGAAATTAAAAGTATTAATTTTCAGCCATATTGTTCGAAATTACTTATTAAGAAAAATACTTTTATTCAGAGGTACCATAAATTATTTCCTTGACAAAATGAATATTTGGTCACTGATCTATTTTGTCTCCTCTCATCTGGTTGAAATTGTAATAAAGGGAAGGAGATGGGGTGGGGAATCTCTGTCCCAAGTTGGGCTGCTATGTAGTCCTGAGGATGATCCGATCCAGATTTTGGTGTTCCTTCCCCACGAGAGTGTTACATTAAACCATTAAACAAAAATGCGCGTGCCTCACATAATGTAGTCATTCATTATCTTAAAATGTCATTTTTTTTCTGTTTTTGATGGGTTTTGTTTTTTTAGTTAATTTCCTATGCCTCTGTGTCTTCTTTTATTATTTATTATTTGCATTGATTAATTCCAAACAAGGTTTGGAACCATCATGCAGCATTATGTAAATGCCGAGTGACTAGGTTATTTTTTGTCTGTATGACTCAGAATTGTCAGTTTTCCCATTTGTGTTTTATCTCCTTTGGCCAATCACCTTGATCAGTCCAGCCCTGTGGGAACAGCCCAGATTAGGTGGGGGTGGAGGATGGGCCAGAGCACTTGGGCAATGCAGAGCTAAAAATCCTTCAGAGCTAGAAAGTGTTTTGTTCAATTTCTTCATTTACAGAAGTGCAAAATGAACTTTCAGGAGATAAGTGACTTGCCAGGCTTGTACTGAGGGAGGAGAAGCAGGAAGCTATATTTATTCTTTTCATTTGGAGGAGAGAATCCATATTTGATAATAAAAACAATAGGAAGACCACTATTCTCCAGCACTTCATAAGAGAAGGAATTTCTTAATTGTTTAAATCAGGTTTAAACCCAATATTTATGTATAGTCTTCATTTCCATGGGTCTAGGGTCAATTTTGGGAATCTGAGGAATTTAAGAAGTAAAATGATTGGATTTTTAGAAATTTAAGCAATTGGGAGTATTTCTCATTACTATGAATGAATTAAAAAGTCATATATATTTTTAAAAATATTTACTACTGCATTGTTATTAACTCAAGTTAGTTTCAGTGGTTAATTCAAGTTAGTTTCAGTGACATGACTAGTTATTTTAAAGTTGTGTAAGAAATATATAACCCATTTGCTACTGTCCTGTTCTTTCAAGATACTGCTTTTCCCCAGCCCCCACCACCTTGGACTGACAGTATAGTTGAAACTTTTGAGTTTCAACTTATGGCCTGTTTTTTGTCATTTGTGTTGAGTGGTCTTTTCTTTAAATGAAATTATTTATTGGTACATTTCGTATACAGCTCACAATCACACTCAACATTGGGAAATTTATACCAGTATATGATACGAGTTAATTCTCATTTTTGCCCATATCCCTACACACCCACAACCCCTCATATACATGTGCTCTCTTTTTCTTTTCAAATCATTATTTATTCTTTCCCCTACCACTCCTTTTGAATATTTCCTATTTCACAAAATCTGTCATACATTCTAGAACTCATTTACATGAGACCAGTGTAATGCAGAGCAAGGCGCTTGTCACATGTTAGTTGTTCTAGTTCATTCAGGCAGCTGTGATGAGCTGCATTCAGTCAGAGGATCCTAAATCCCAGGAATTTGTTCCTTACAGCTCCAGAGGCAAAGAAAATACAAGATCAAGACACTGATAGTGCTGTCTGGTCAAAGCCCACTTCCTGCCCACTGATAGACATCTTCTTACTGTGTGTACAGACAAGGGATATTTCTGGGGTCACTTATAAGGTCATTGCAAAAGTAAGTTAAAAATTAAGACCAAGCTTGAACAATCCATCTGTGAGCTACCATAATCTAGCAGTCAGAATGAGAGCAGATGGCTTAGGCAGGAAGTGGGTTTTTAACTTTTCTGCCTTGGTGGAACCTGACTCATCCCTGTTTTTAATGTTTATTGTTTAGTTCAATTTTATGACTCAGTGAAGCTTTAAGCAACCAAAAATGTTCTTGTTGACTTTTTGACATAGGGAGTGAAAGTTATTATAAAAGGAAGAGCTAGTGGCAATTCTATAATTTCCCTTCCAAATGGCTTTCAGATAATTGTTCATTCTTTCTTCTACCCACTCATTTAAAACAGTGTTTGTTGATTGGATTTTCATTGATTATATATAAGTGTCAAACACTGTGGATTGGGCAAAACAAAAATTTGTGTCTTAACAGAAAAAGTATTAGAGAAAAAATTTATAAGTGCAATATATGGTATGTCAAATAGTGAATGATACCATGGGAAAAAAAGTGCAAGGGTCCGTGATGTTGGTTGGGTGCACTTCATTTCTCATGGCAAATGGGGTTTATAATTGAAGGGATAGGGCTGGTGTGGGGATCCTGGGCTTCTGGTGATGAACAATTTAAACCTAGATTGAAGAAACAATGCATAGCACCAAATATGTACGCTAATAAATAGAAAATGATTTTACATAGCTTAAGGAATCAAAAAGTCACCAGAATGGGTTTAAAAGATACAGGGGTGATGAATTGCTATCTGATTTCATTTAATTTGCCCATTTGGCAGATGTAGGAGGCAGAGGCTATTGAAAAAGAAACGTCTGTACTTTTATGTTTGGAAAAAAGCTAAGCACACATCACAAACACTAGATAATTGTGGATGATCACTAAATCCCTCATAGTATTTTAGAGTCCACATTGTAATTGATATTGTGAACTTTTGCAAGGTAATATTTTTTTTTTATTATTGTTGAAGTGTTTAACTGCTCTGCAGGTCTCCATGGAGTGGTGCTAGGGAGTCAAGTACCTTATAGTATTTGAATATTACTATTCCCAAGCTTGACTGATAATTGTATTGTTTGTTCCATGAATGGCTTCCCTTCCCACCTAGCTCTACTGACATTAATCAGTTGATTAGTCTGATGGGTGTTGGTGGCTAAGCTGAAATTAAAATCTCTTTGAGATGGCTTCAATAAATGCTTCAATAAATCAGCACAGCAAGGGAATGCAAAGGTTTATGTTTCAGCACATTTATTTCAGCACCCACTAGCTCCATTACATCAAGTGTATTCACTTTTGTCCTTGAGTTTGGTGATTTTGGATTTGATCCAGAGCATTAAAGTACAGCAATTTCCTCCCATTTAATGTAGTTCTTTGTTAATAACATTGAGAAAAATGATGTCAATTGTCTTTCTTGGAAAATACAGCTTGAATTATCCACATGGGTTTTATTTAATTTTGTTATAAATAACTTTTTCTTCAGTTATGAAATGAACATATTTATTACAGAAAATCTGGAAAAGTCAGAAAAGTGGTGGCAAAACATATTAGTTTCTATCACTGTGTGACAAATTATCACAAACTTAGCAGCTTATAGGAGACTACACTTATGGTCTCACAGTTTCCCGTGGGTGAGGCTAAGTCTCAAAGACTGCAAGCAAAGTGCTGGTTGGACTGCAATGTCATCTCACGCTGGGATTCTATTTCAAATCTAAGAGGATGGTGGTAGAATTCTTCTTATACTCTTATAGAACTCATGGTGGCTTGCTTTTTTAGGAACATACAACTCTCTCCTTTCAGAGACTCAGGTTCTCACACTACCTCTCCAAAAGATTCACAAGATTAGGCCAGACCCACACTCTGAGTCAATTGATTAAAGTCTTATTTCTGTAGAATCTCTTCACATTTGCCATGTAATTATGGGAGTGATATTCCATCATTTTCATTGCTCCAGCCAATATGCAAGGGAAGGGTATGATATAGAGTCATTTTAGAATTCTGTACACCATGGGAAAATGTTCAAAACATGTAAATAGGACATCAAACTTGAAAGTATTTCTTTCCTATGTTTGGTCCCATGGATGGTTTTATTTAACATAGGTGATACTAAATTTTCCATAATATTTGTTGCTTTTTATTATGAAAATTTTCCTCCCAATACTGTGACATTAGATATTTAAATGCATATGTACAAGGTGATCAGAGAAGAGCAAAATTTGTAGAAATTTTTATGTTCATCTGATTCTTAGTTTCAATATTAATGATTTCAACTATAAATAGAAAAAATTAGGGAAAGTTATACCTGTATGAACATGTATATAATTTTTCTTGTTACTATTCCTAAACAATATATCAATCACCTGCACCATAGTTATTCAGTATCAGATGTTGTAAGTTATCTAGAGAGGATTTAAAGTGTATGGAAGCAAATACATTGGCTATATGCAAACATTCTACCGTTTTACTAAGGTACTAGAATATCTGTGGATTTTGGTACCTTCAGAACCAGAATAAGGGCTTCCCCTAGAACTAACCTCCCACAGATACAGAGAAACAGCCATATAAACATAGATATATTAGAGAGGGATTGGGCAGTTTATTGATAAAAGTATTTGGTCTATTTTTTGGAATTTTGTGATGTTTCTATTATTGGTTAATTTTATTTTTTATTTTTTTGGTGGTATTGAGGATCAAACCTAGGCCCTTGTGCTTCCAAGGTTGGTGCGGTACCTCTTGAGCTAAATCCCCAGCCCCTATTGGTTAATTTTTAAAAATTAAATTCTTTATTGGTAGATTTTATATACAGTTCACAATCACACTCAAAACAGGGAATTTGTACCAATATATGACACAAGTTAATTCTCATTTTTACTCATATCCCTACCCCCCCACAACCCCCCCACCCCTTATATACATGATATTTCTTTTTCTTTCTAAATCATATTTATTCTTTCCCCTCATTACATTCCCCCACCACATTCACTTTGAATATTTCATATTTCACAAAACCTATCATACATTCTAGAACTCATTTACATCTACAGGTGCTCATACCAGAGAAAAGACACAGTATTTACAAATCTGTGATCTATTTCACTTATTAGTGTGTCCTCAATGTGTGCCCATTTGCACATAAATGAATGAAATTTGTCATTCTTTATGGCAGAGTAATACACCATTTTATATTAAAAAACCCACATCTTTATCCAGTCTCCAGGGCACCTGGGTTGTTTCCAAGATTGGGCTATCACAAACTGAGCTGCTATGAACATGGGAGTACATATGTCTTTACAATATGATTTTCTAATTCCTTTGGGTATATTCCTAGCAGAGGAATATCAGGGTCAAATGGGACCTCTAATCCTAGTTTTCTGAGGAATCTCCACACTGATCTCCACAATGGTTTACCAGTCTACAATCCCATCAACAGTAGAGAATGGTTCCTTTCTCCCCACAGCCTCGCCAGCATTTATTGCTGGTTGATTTCACAATAGCAGCCATTCTTTGTGGAGTGAGATGAAATCTCAGTGTTGTTTTCATCTGCATCTCTTGAATGACCAGGGATGTTGATTTCTTCATATGTTTCTTGGCTGCTTTGACTTCTGCCTCTGAGAAGTGTCTGTTCATTTCAGATGCCCATTTTTGAATTGGGTCTTTAAACTTGGTGGGGGACTGATTTGTTTAAGTTCCTTGTATATTGTAGATAGTAGCCCTTTATCTGACAAACAAGTAGTAAAGATTTTTTTCCCATGTTGTTGGTTGTCTTTTAGCAGTGCCAGTGGTTTCTTTTGCTGTGCAGAAGCTTTATAGTAGGATGAGATCCCATTTGTTGTTTCCTTCTACCAGTTCTCGTGCTATAGAGGTTTTATTCATAAAGTCTCTGCCTAAGCCAATGTCTTCAAGAGTTCTACTTAACCTGTTTTGCAGCAGATTTCTTGTTTCAATTTCATGGATAGGTCTCTAATCCATTGTGATTTTAGTTTAGTACATGGTGAAAAAGATAGATCTAGCTTTAGTCTTTGGCAGGTTAAAGCCCAGTTTTTCCAGCACCATTTGTTAAAGAGACTGTCTTTCCTCCACTGAAAATGTTTGGCTCCTTTGTCAAAGATAAGGTAGCTTAGTGTATCTGGCATTGTTTCTGGATCTTCTAGTCTATGCCACTGGTCCTCAGGTCTGTTACTTTGCCAGTACCATGCATTTTTTTTTTCTCACAGTGGCTTTATAGTACAGTTTTAAGTTGGGGATTTTAATACCCCCTGCCATGTCCTGATTGCTTAGAATTACTTTTGCTCTTCTAGGTCTCTTGTGGTTCCAGATGAATTTTTGGATTCTTTTCTGTAGCTCTGTGAAGTATGATGATGGAATTTCAATTGGAATTGCATTGAATCTGTGTAGTAGTTGTGGGAGTATAGCCATTTTGATGATGTTGGTTCTCCATACCCAGGAACAAGGGATGTCTTTTCATTTTCTGATATTGTCTTCTATCTCTTTTTTCAGAGTCCTGTCATTTTCAGATTAGAGGTCTTTCACCTCCTTTGTTAGATTGATTCCTAGATATTTCATTTTTCTGGGTGCTATTGTGAAAGGGATTGACTCCCCAATTTCTCTTTCAGTGAGTCTGTTATTTGTGTAGACAAATCTGTTGATTTTTCAGCATTGACCTTATATTGAGCTACACTACTAAGTTTGGCAATTAAGCATAGCAGTCTTTTGGTTGAGTTTTTAGGATCCTCTATATAGACAATCATATCATCAGCAAATAATGACAGTTTAACTTCTTCCTTACCTATCTTTATTCCTTTTATTTCTTTGTCTTGCCTAATTGCTGTGGCTATTTCCAGTACTATATTGAACAAGAGTGGTGACAGGGGGCATCCTTGTCTTGTTCCTGATCTTAGGGTAAAAGGTTTCAGTTTCTGCCCATTTAGTATGATGCAGGTTGTTGGTTTCCCATAAATAGCTTGTATTAGATTGAGATAAAGTCCATCTATTCTGATTTTCTGTAGGGTTTTGATCATGAATGGGTGTTGGATTTTGTCAGATGCTTTTGCTGCTTCTATTGAGATGACTATATGGTTTTTGTCCTTGAGTTAGTTAATATAGTGTATTACATTTATTGATTTACGTATGTTGAACCAGCCTTGCATCCTGAGATAAATCTGACTTGATCAGGGTGTATGATTTTCTTGATAACTCTCTGTATTCTGTTTGCCAATATGTTATTGAGGATTTTTCCATCAATGTTCATTAGCGAGATTGGCCTGTAGTTTTCTTTTTTTGGTTGGGTCTTTCTCTGTCTTTGGAATCAAGGTAATGGTTGCTTCACAGAATGATTTGGGAGTACTGCTTCACATTCGATTCCATTAAAAAGATTGAGAAGTAGTGGCATTAACTCTTCTTTAAAAGTTTTGTAGAATTCAGCAGTGAAGCCATCAGGACCAGGGCTTTTCTTTGTTGATAGTTTTTTAAATTACATTTTCAATTTCACAGATTGATATCACATTGTTTAACATTTTTGTATCATCTTCATTCAGCTTTGGAAGTTCATATGTGTCTAGCAATCCATTTCTTCTAGATTTTCTATCTTTTTGGAATACAAATCTTCAAAATATGTATTTATTATTCTTTGGACTTCCAGTGGATCTGTGGTGATTTCCCCATTTTCATTCCTAATAGCATGGATTTGAAATTTTTCCTTCCTTTGTTTCATAAGGTTGGCTAAGGGTCTGTTGATTTATTTATTCTTTCAAAGAACCAACTCTTCAATTCATTGATTCTTTGTACCATTCTTTTTGTCTCCATTGCATTAATTTATGCTCTGGTACTTATTTTTTTTAATTGAATTCTTTTTTTTTTTTTTTTTTTGCTTTTTGAGACAGGGTCTTGCTTTGTAGTTCAGGCTGGCCCTGAGCTCACTATGGTGCCCAGGCAAGCCGCCACGAACTCAGCAGTCCTCCTGTCTCTGCCTCCTGAGTGCTGGGATGACAGGCGTGAGCCACCACGTCCGGCATTGTGGTATGCGGTGTTGATTGCTGGTGGGCGTGAGTCTCCACGCCCAACATTATATGTGGTTGCCGGGGATCAAACTCAGGACCTTGCGCTTGCGAGGGAGGCGCCGCAACCACTGAGCTAACCCTCTGGCCCTTTAATTGAATTCTTTATTGGTACATTTTATATACAGTTCACAATCACACAAAACATTGGGGAATTTGTACCAATATATGACATAAGTTAATTCTCATTTTTACCCACATCCCTACCCATCCACACACCCCCTTTACATATATGCTCTTTTATTTTCTCTCAGAATCATATTTATTCCTTCCCCTCATTATGTTCCCACACCAAATTCCCTTTGGATAGTTCCTATTTTACAAAAACTGTCATACATTCTAGAACTCATTTACATCTACAGGTGCTCATACCAAAGAAAAGATCTGGTATTTGTATATCTGTGGTCTATTTATTTCACTTAATAGTGTGTCCTACAGGTGTATCCATTTGCACATAAATGAATGAATCTTGTCATTCTTAATGGCAGAGTAATACTACATTTTATTTTTAAAAACCCACATCTTTATCCAGTCTCCAGTTGATGGCCATTTTGATCCTTATAATTTCCTCCCTAGTACGAGCTTTAGGTTTGTCTTGCTCCTCTTTTTCTAATAGTTTGAGGTTAATCATTAGATTATTTATTTGAGCTTGCTCTGTTTTCTGGGTGTAAGCATTCACTGCTATGAATTTCCCTCATAGAACTGCTTTCATTGTGTCCCATAAATTCCTTATGTTGTACTTGGGTTGTCATTTAGTTGTAGAAACTGTTTTATTTCTTCTTTAATATCTTTTGTGGACCATTGGTTGGTCAACAGAGTGTTGTTCAATTTCCATGTGTTTGTGAGGATTTTGGAATTTCTTTTGCTATTCAGCTCCAGTTTCAAGGCACTATGGTCTGATAGTATGCAGGAGATAATTTTAATTCTTTTGCACTTACTTAAGCCTGTTCTATGAACTAGAATATGATCTGTTTTGGAGAATGAGTAGCTGAGAACATATATTCTGACTTTGTAGGGTGAAATACTCTATAGGCATCTATAAGTCCATTTGTTAAAGAGTTTGGTTGAGCTCAAGTATTTCCTTATTGATTCTTTGTCCAGCCAATCTGTCAGTTTGTGACAAAGGAGTATTGAAGTCCACTACTACTAATGTATTAGTGGTTATCTGGCTTTTCATGCCCATTAATGTTTGTTTTATATAGTTGGGTGCATTAGAGTTTTGTGCATATTTATGATTGTTATATCTTTCTCCTGGATTGTTCACTGTATGAGAATATAGTGACCTTCTTTGTCTCTCTTAATCAGTTTGGGTTTGAAATCTATTTTATCTGCAAACAAGATATCCACTCCCACTTTTTTGCAGTTTCCTGTGGCATGGAGAATTGTTTTCCGTCACTTTATCTTTAGTGTATGCGTTTCTTTCTGAATTAGGTATGTTTCCTGTATACAGCAGATTGTAGGATCTTGCTTCTTGATCCAATCTGCTAGTCTGTGTCTTTTAATTGGCCCATTGAATCCAGTGACATTAATGGTTATGACTGATATGGACAGATTTAGAACTGCCGTGTTTCCCTGTTCTTGCTCTTTTCTTCCTTACTTTTTCCACTTTTCCATTCAGTTTCTTGTTTGCCCCAGTGAGTTTACCCTGTTGGGTCTCATGGTATGGAATTTTCTGTGTTTTTTTCCAAGATGTTCTTTAGAATGTTTTGGAGTGCAGGTTTCATATTTGTGAAGTTTTTCAGGTGTTCTTTGTCATGGAAGTATCTTATTTCACTGTCTGTTCTGAAAGATAGTTTTCCAGGATATATCAGTCCAGGTTGGAGGTTGTTTTCCTGCAGTGTTTGAAACACTTCCCTCCAGGCTCTCCTTGCATTGAGTGTTTGTGTTGAAAAGTCTGCTGTGATCCCAATGGGCTTCCCTTTGTAGCTGATTTTCTTCCTCTCTGTAACTGCTTTCAGTATTTCATTCTTTTGTTGTGTCTCTGGAATCCTGATAATTATATGTCTAGGTGTAGATATTTTTATGTCATGGCATTTTGGAGTCCTATAGTCCTCACTTTCTGTATGTCCAATTCTTTTCCTGTGTAGTTTTCTGCCATTATCTCTGAAAACAGTTTTTTTTTTATATCTTTTGCCCTTGTCTCCTGCTTCCTCAATGACTCCAATCAGTCTTATGTTATTCTTTGAATCATCTAGAAACTGTTGGATTGATTTCTCATGGACCCTTGCCATTTTTCATAGATTGTGTCTTTCCTGTTCATTGGCTGCTATCCTGTCCTCTAGGTCTGAAATTTGTTTTTCTGCTTCATTCATCCTACTTTGCAAGCTTTTGTTCTCCTTCTTCATCACCTGGAGCTTTGCTTGAAGCTGTATAAAGGCTCCATTGCTTTTGCTATCTTAGATTCTATCATCTCACCAATCTCTTCTTTAATAAAGTTCTTCACTGTGGACAGTATCTCTGTTTTCACCTCAGAGTTGAGTTCTGATTTCCATTTTACTAGATCTGCTTTTGTTACTATCTCAAAGAGTCCTGGTGTTTGAGTTTCAGTTTGCTCTACTTCCCTTTTCCCTGACTTCCCCTGTGGTGATGATCTTGTACCTGGCTTTTTGAATATTTTCTCATTTCTATTCATTTGTTGTTACTAATGTTATTTGTTTAATTCCTTGCCTGTGTCTGGGCAATGTTTGTTGCAAGTCTCTTTCTTTCTATTATTTGGGACCCTTTGGAAGTGACACCTTCCTAGGTTATCCTCCTTGAATCTGTAATGACCCTTTGGCACATCATGGAGGTATTTGAACAGAACAATCACATTATCTTTGTTACCATAATAAAATCAGCACCAACAACAGTGTTAAACACAGTTAATGAAATGAAACACAGTAAATGAAATGAAAAGTTTTGATAATTTCTATTCTGAAGACTTTGAACTCATGAGTTACCTCTGTGTCCATATGCCAATATTTAGAATTAATCAGCAATGTGTGTACAACATGCAGGTCTTAAAAGTACCTGCAGTACCCTTTGGGAATAAAAGGTCACTGGGGAGTCTGGGAAGTAGGAAGACAGAAGGATGCAAGCTTAGAAATATGGTTAGCAGATTTATAAAGATCACATAGATCTGGAGAACCTCATATATGCCAGAGGGTAACAGAGGCTAAAGGGATATATATAAAATGGTACCATTTGAGAGTTTCAAGAGTCCTGAAGACTTTGCACACCTTCTTATAATAATACAGAAGAAGCATTATGGCAGACATAGCCTTTTACTTCTGGGTATTGGTTCTGACTGGAAGACAGGAGAAGGTGTGGGAACAAGAGGTGAAGTGAGGGACCTAGGAGTAGAAGACAAAACAGAAACTAGTTTCCCTCTTCTATAAAGATGTAAGCAATTAAGAGGACAGAAACCTAGAAAGTTGGACAGATTCAGTACAGCAAAGTAGGAAAATAAAAAAAATAGTAATATCAGAGTGAAGAAATAAAAAGAGTAACAACAGCATCAAAATCAGCAACAACAATATACCAAGCTAAGCACATTAGTCAAAAGGAGATATCCCTCAACCTTTATCTTGCCTGGTCTGTCTTAGTGCAGCTCTGGCATGGAATGGGGGTTGGCTGGCAGTCTGCCACCCTGGGTGCAGGTGATGGCTATTGGTTAAATTTTTAAATTTCTAGCTCCTGGCTTACTTTTTGTTCTCTGGGTTCCTTCACTTCTGTATCTAATTTTATAGAGCATTTTTTTTTGGGACAGGGTCTCGTTTTGTAGTTCAGGCTAGCTCTGAGCTCACTATGTAGCCCAGACAAGCCTTGAACTCAGCAATCCTCCTGTCTCTGCCTCCCAAGTGCTGGGATTACAGGTGTGAGCCACCACGCCTGGCTATCATGCATTTTTGTATTCAGCTGTGCCACTGTCCTCTGACAGTCTGACACAGAGGCCAGTGGGATAATTTAATCAAGCATGTCAGAAAACTGTCATTCATTGTTCTTGCCTGATAGTGCTTTGCACTTTCCTTTTGTAAAGAAAGCAGAAATCCTTCTATTGCTCATAGGGTATGATACAGTTATTTCCCTGGCATTTCTGGGTTTTTCTCTCCTAATCCCACCCCCTCAGCCTATTCCAAACTCACTATGTACCCCAAATCTTGTCTTAAATTTTTCTCCTTATTGGTTTCATTGCTAGAACATCTATCCTCACACATGCACCAAATTTGTTCTCTAATACCCCAGCTCTTTGCGTTATATCTCCTTACAGGGAGGGCCTCCCAACCACACTGCTCACATGAGAACCATCACCCCTGATCATCTCTCCATTCCCTACTGTGCTTTATTTCATTCCTCCCTGACCTTCACGTGATATACTGCCTTTTTTCATTTTCCATTTCTTTATTGGTTGTTTGCTTTCCTGGAATTTAAGCTTCAGTAGTTCATAGATCTTTGTTTAGTCTGCTGATTCACATATGCTCGTTGATGGATGCCTGATGTGATATAGGCACTTAGCAAATCGTAGAAGAATAACTAGAATCAGTATGCTGATGAGAAGAATTTCAGGAGACATTTAAGAGTGGTATTGTTTTTGCATTGTGCCTCAGCATTTTCATAGTAAAATCACCATGTTGAGTTTTTAATAAGAGCAATTCCTTCTTAGGGAAAAAGAATTGAAAAATATATGCTACATAGTAAGTATTATGGAATGATGGTTCTTAAGATTTATACATCTGATTTTCACTCCTCTTAGCTCCACCTTTGCCACAGGCCATCATGGTTGTCCTGATACTTTCTATAAGATGTACTGTCCCTGCTGATAACTTAGTCTTACATTCTCTGGAAAAAATTTCTATGGCTTAGTTCATTTTCTTAAACTAGACCATATTGGTATTGACATGGCCAGAGGACTGGTACCCTTAAGACAAGTGCTTTCTTTGGGTCCCATCCCCCATGTCAGGGCCAGAGTAGAATCCCTGGATGCATCATGGAAGTTGTCTTTTCCCAGGTGTGGGAAGTTAAGGACAAGTTAGTTTTCCACATCCTATAGACTGAGATGGAGGAATTAACACCAAAAAACATATCTTGGTTAAAGGTACATGAGAATATTAGTTTAAGAAATACTGACTGGTTCTCTAGTGATTTATATATATCAAATTGTGATTTTTGTTGAGCGTATAATCGGAAAGAGATAATTCCCTCCTCTTGCTATCATGACCATGGGTCTGTTGAATTTGGCAAAGACTCAGCACTGCAGCAGGAAGAGAAGAGGACACCACTGGGGTCTGGTGACCTGAATGAGTTCTAGTTACTGCCTTTGCTCCCTGGTGAGTCCTAAGCATATATGGACCATCTCTGAGCATCACTTCCCTCATGTGTGAACTGAAAATGTCTGTCTTATAAGATAGAAAGTATTAGTTGTCATTATAAATATACTGCCTTACAAATAGCTTTCTCGGACAGAATTGTTACTCCAAAAACTCACCATCATAAAGTCTGTTACAAGTGCCATAGAGAAATGCTCTTTTAATGCCCATATTTTAAGATTCAAAATTCTAGCTACTCGGAGAAAATAATCCATGGTAGAGTGAAAATGACAGTGAGGTGTAAGTGGTATTAAAGAACAGCAGCTCAATACTAAGCTGAAAGTAATAAAACTCCAGAGGTTCTGTAGACCAAGGAGTTGGGCTCCATAAAAAAGAAATATGAAACTTTGAATATATTAGGTTCAGGTGTAGCACATTTTTACTATTTATTCTCAGTTTTAGAATCTCAAAATTAAGGTACTGTCTAATGTTCGTGTTGTGTGCTAATCATTCGAACACCATTATACATAGGGTTGTGATTGGGGATCAGCCTGTTCCAACTGTTCACTGTCAGAAGACAGTGATTTAAAAGACACAGAAACTCCCCTCCCCTAAATATTCCTCCATTAGCTTGCTCATGTTTGTATTGATTCTCCTTGAAAAGACCAACTTGAGTGAGGCTTAGGAGTTGTGTTGGGACCGATGTGATTATGTGGTAAATAGCACCATCTTTATTTTACAGCCATCCTGAGGGGTGGGGTGCAGCCATGGATGAGTCTCACGTTGAACCAGATTACCTGTATCCCACTGACTAGCCCCTTAAAATGCAGAAACAGGGTATTTCATGGTCACGTACTTCACAGGGTAAATGAAGGAATATGATGAAAGAATCCAGAGAATGAAATCACCCTAGCCAGGGGTGTGCATGTGAGTGTGTGTGTGTGTGTGTGTGTGTGTTTGTGGGGGTAGGGAAAGCCAAGGGACATCAGCAGAGAACAGTTATGTGTGCTAAAAGATAACATAAATAGTCGGGTGTGGTGGCTCACGCCTGTAATCCCAGCACTTGGGAGGCAGAGGCAGGAGGATTGCTGAGTTTGAGGCTTGCCTGGGCTACATAGTGAGCTCAGGGCCAGCCTGAACTACAAAGCGAGACCCTGTCTCAAAAAAAAAAAAAAGATAACATAAATACTCTGATATGAGAAACTGAAGATGTAAATGAGCTGTAAAACATATGGTAGATATTATGAAATAGAAAATATTCAAAGGGAAATGGGGCGTAGGGGTAAGTAACAGGGAAGAAAAAATATGATGGTAATTTAAAAAAAAGAAACAAAGCTTATGTATACAGGGGTAGGGGATTGTAGGGTGGGTGGGAGAGTGGGAAAAAATGAAAATTAAATTATATTCTATACTGGTACAAATTCTCAATATTATGTGTGATCATGATGTGTATATATAATGTACCAATAAAGATAAAAGATAGCAAATAAAGTGATCACCCAGAAGCATGACAAATGTGAATGGTTAGTTTTCTTTTTTCCACATTTTTGCTGAGAGCCATCTAATTGCTAATTAAAGCATTGTTAATCTGCCAGTGTGGCTGCCAGGGAAGGATTAATGTCAGACTTCTTTCTTCTCTTAGGACCAAGTAGTGTTTTTCTTTGTCAGTTAGAGACTGTGTTTGGATTCCCTAGTTAATTAATTTTTCTACTTTAATTCTGTTCATTTAACACATTCCATAAAAGATCAAGGTTTTCAATGTCTATTTTCTTAGTAAGAAATTTAATGACTATAAAATATCTCTCAAAGAGACAGTGAAGGAAGTAAACAGGCTGCATTCAAGAATGTTAACATTATTTTTCAACTTGTATGTTATATTAAATGAAATGTTAAATGGCCCAAAGTAAGGATCAACAATGGATTTTCTATAGTGACCACTTAGCATTGGTGAATGAAACAGCAAAAATATTATCTTTCTGTAAAATGTAATTTTTGCACAAGTGATGGCTCAGTGAACTACTTAGAATTGACTTTGTGACTATAAAAGTTGCGTGAGAGTGGTTTAACTAAGGAAGAAACTCATTTGTCTCTTCCATTAATGCTTGAATTAGAAGCATTTAATGCTAATCCTGTTTGTATCCCATTGGCCAGAACTTTATCACAGATTCTGGCTATCTGTGAGAGGATTTGAGAACTCTGCCCCTGTGTTCTAGAAGGTGAAAGGCCTGATGCTTTAGTGAAAAAGGCGCCATTTGCCATCCTGGATCTAGAGTGACAATGGATCAACCTTCAAAATAAATTATGATGCAACACTGACTTAAATTTTCATTTCAGGTTTTCAGAGCTATCTTCAATTGTTTGGTTTCTTAAATTATGGGACTTAATGATCACAAAGAGAACCCATTTATTTCAATCAGTAAATTGAAAGTATAAGCAAAGAAAATGGAATTTTTGTGATGTTCTTGGTTTCTTAACTGCCAAATTATTAGTAAATTTCCATGTGGATTCCTTTCAGGATGAGCTGCATGCATAGCTAGAGGAAGAATTACTCTCTGAGTTGAAAGAAATTTAAGGAAGTCTAGGTTTGAAGCTTGGAGCTGAAGTGTCATGTCAACCATGAACTTCTTCCTTATATCCTTCACTTGATTCTAAACTTTGACTAAGCTTCTCCTTTGAACTCCACTAAATAAGGCTTTTAGGATCAAAGTTCTCATCAATTCTCCAGGTGGCAAGTGTCCTAACCCTTTCTTTAAGAGCCAACACCATCTATCTCCAATGGCAATCTCCAATGGCAATATACAGCTTTACTTTCACTGGATGCCCTGATCCTATGTCTCTGGGGCTGATGGGTCCAATTACTACTTATTACTGGTCACCATACTGCCCTGGATTTCTGTGCACTGCCTGCAGCTCTCTGGTCTAGTTATCCCACTCTAGTTTCTTTAATTGGAGTTCTGAGTTTCTACTTCCCTATTCTAGCCCATTTGAAAAAGGCTCAAATGACCTTGTGTCTTTAAAAAGCCTAATGATCCTGAGGATAAATGAAACATTCTGCAACACATTCTAAACCCTAGTTGCATGAAGTATCAACAACCAAAACATTCTGTACTTGCCTTTCTTTTGGGCAGAACCATCATCTCCCAGTAATTTGCCAAAATGACCACCACAAAGGAAAAGAGAAGAGGAACCTGTTATATGGTCTCCCAGACATTTGGAAGACATGGCTTGTTTATTTGGCCACACACATGTGAATCTACACAAAGGGTGACATTATAGACAGGAAGGGAATGAGTACTACTCAAAAAGGAAGCCGCACAAATGTTGCAATGGTAAAACCAGAAGAACTTACAGTATCACCCAGGATGCTGTTGGTATTGTAAACAACCAAGTAGAGTGCGAAATACTTGCCAAGAATATTAATTTCTTACTTAATATGCATATTTAGCATATTAAACACTCAAAAAGTCAAGATAGCTTTCTGAAACATGTCAAGGAAAATGATCAGAAAAAGAAAGAAGCCAAAGAGGTGCCTGAGTTCAATGGAAGTGTCAGCTTGCCCCACCCAGAGAAGCTTTGTGAAAACCATTGGGAAGGAGCCTGAGTTGCAGGAAACTGTTCCCTGTGATTTCATGGCAAATACACTGGGAATGTCGCTCTGCCTTTCTGTATCTAATTAGCATCTAGGTGTTCTAGGCCCTACTTAAAAAACAAAAACAAAACAAAACAAAATCCTGTTTTGTAAGGTTGGTTTTCTTAATTGAAAATGTATATGGCACCTTTACCTCAGAAAAACAAATATTTCACAATATTCATAATTATTGTGAAATAGGAAGAAAATATCCAAGAGAGAGAAGCTAGGGAGGGGAGGTTGGAGAAAGGAAAGAAGGGAAAGAAAAAATATGAAAAAAGAAGGAAAAAGAAAACAAAGTCTGTGTAAATGGGGAGGGGTGGCAGGGTTGAAGGGAGAACAGGGGATGGGGCAAAATAAGAAGCAAGATATATACAGGTACAAGATCCCAGGAATGAATGTCACTACATTGTATACCTAAAAAATGTACCAATAGCCGGGCGTGGTGGCTCACGCTTGTAATCCCAGCACTCAGGAGGCAGAGACAGGAGGATTGCTGAGTTCGAGGTTTGCCTGGGCTACATAGTGAGCTCAGGGTCAGCCTGAACTGCAAAAGCAAGACCCTGTCTCAAAAAAAAAAAAGTACCAGTAAATTTAAAATTAAAAAAAAATATTTGGTGCAGATTCTCACTGTATCTAGTTAATTGTGTCAGGTCTTTTTATTCTTCAGTGTTTTTCTTATAGAAAGATGTGAGGTATTTTGCAGGTGTATATCCACATAACCAAATATTTATGAAATATTTACATTGGGTTGAAGATGCCCTAAGTCACCACAAGGAAAAGATGTATCAAAATACAAGGTCAATATATGACATTTCAGTTAAATAAGTTGTTTAAAGTACTACACACAAGAACCATTGTTACACAATCCTCATTACAAAGACAGTCCTCAATTATCTCCCCAGATCACACTGTTGTCATCTCTAAAACAGGGACTCTCCTAATACAGTACTTATCTCATATGGTTGTTATGAGGAATAAAGAAAGTTCATTTAAATACCTAGAATACCATCTTGACACATTGCGTTCCCTTCCTAAGCACCAGTTTAAAAACAAAGAAGAATCAAATGTAGCTACAGTTTCAGTGATGTCTTTGAAACAAAGCAGATGGAGTCACACTGGATTCTCTCTCCTTCTGAGATTCAATACGAAAATCATAAAGGAGATATTCTAGAATATTTGCATAATTATTACCCTCCTGAAGCTTCAGTTCTAATCTCCACAATCTCACTTTAAGCCTTTTGTGATAAATGTGATTTCTGGAACAACCAGCTATTACAGTTATTACCTGTTCCAAGCAGGTGAAACCTGAATGCTTTGGATGTCACACCTTTGTATAAACCAGAGAGGCAAGGCTTACCTGATTGTTTCAAACAAGTATCAGGTAGTACTGCCACTCTTAGATTAGTCTAGGTTCACTGGGTCAACATCATTCAATAGCCTATCAGAAAAACAGAAACATGGGTCCCTCCCCAGGACTCACTGTATCAAAATCTGCTGGATGACATGACCCAGAGAGGCACTGAGAAAAGGAATATTTGATATCATGTATTTTATTTGGCATTTCAGACATAGTTATGTGAAGGGGATAGATCTCTCTATGTTTTCAAACAATTTATTAAAAATTACATGTTTCCTAATTCTCTTATTCATTGATTGTAACCTTTTTCTTGGTTTTACTGAGAAAGTAAACTGGGGCATCACGGTATATATTACCAGAGTCCACATCTTGCTCATCACCTTGGCTCTGAGCTAAGAAGAATGTTTAAACTCACAAGCTTTGGGTTCAGAGAGATGGAAATCAAATTCTATTTCTTTTAGTTATTGCTATGAAGATTAATGATTCAGTGTTATTACCTATAAAATAGAATAATATCAATGGCATTTTCACTCTTCATTTTTCAGTGGCTCCTCTAGTTTTTGGGTAAGATAGGAGACTCTTTGATCTGTCTACAATATGAATGGCGGTCTCATAGTAGCCTAGAAATGATTAAGGTATTCAGAATTAATACCTGCTCTTATTAATTTTATTTAGCTTTTAGTGGTAATATGTGTTTTCAAAACAAGGGTGAATGTTGCATTTTCAGTTGTTCAAACTTTACAACATGAACTTACCATGTCTGTTGAAGACAAATATCTCTAGGGCAAAGCTTGTTTTTCTGTAACTTTTAGCTGAATATCTCCAAAACAAAGCTGAAATCAAAGATGAAATAAAGGTCTACCATTCTTATTCTAATAACCTTTGAAATTTATGAGAACTGTTAAATTTTGAAACACTCCCCCCCCACACACACATCAGAACAAACAAAGCAGACCACAGGGCTAGTATTCCATTTTTTTCTGCCAGAGTCATTATTGTTACTCAACTTTACTTTATGAGTCTTTTTACTAAGGTAAAGTCAGAAATAGATTGGCATCTCTTTTTTCAGTAACAGTGAAAAAAGAATTAAGATGAGCCTTGATAGCAGACTTGTGGAACCCAGCTCTTCTCAAACTTGATTTATTCCTTCCAATTCTTTTTTCTGACTAGACTGCAGATAATGGATATTCTGAGGTTCAGCTCACAAGAAGTGGGCTTGAAGCATTATGAAATGAAATCCAAAATTGTGGATTTTGAGACCAGGCTACCATACGAACATCCCCCCCCCCCAACTGAGTAAGAAAATATTAAACAGAGTAAGAAAATATTAGAGTGAAGAGAATGATGTTCTTTTAGCAGATTAATATACCAGTTTTCATTGTTCTTCCTGCTTTGTTTCCCTCTAGTGTCCCAAAGTGAAACAGGCATGAATATTTTCTATGGGGATATACCAACTCAATGAATTGCTCATTAAATAGAAGTTGGAAGGATTCTCTCTTTTTGTCCCTTGTGGAATTTTGAGACTCTTGTCCTTTGCAAGGCATAGTGTACTAAACCCCCTCCAGCTCCCTAAATCACCAGTACCACTGGACATCTCTTCTTGGGTATTCTTGAATTTCCAGGGACCAAGGAAGTGACCATGTTGGTTTCCATGTCTTCTTATTCTGTTTCTGGATGTAATCATAACACTAAGTCATAATGATGTCCAGATGTTAGGCTTGGATTGGGACAACTTTTACCTATATGTAAATAGCTTATGTAAATACAATCAAGCACAGTAATCCCTTGGTCTGTGAACACTTTCATTTTTGAACAATTTGGTTCTTGGCACAGAAGTGTCTGGCAAAATTTTGCTTCTGGTCACAAACTCTGTACTGAATGATGAACATGACTGAGACCACCTTTCCCAGAATCATGGAATGAAGGAAATTCGTGAACCAGACTACCGCTGTAGACCCTATATTATGCTATAACAGTAATTTTTAAAAGGAGAAAATGGATTGACATTTGGATTTCATATGCTAATCCCTCCACTTTTGTCTCAGAGACAGTGTCCCTGGCTTATTTCTGGCTATTGGGCATCTGTCTTTGCTTTGGTCTTGACAAAGAACAAAGATGCTAGAGATGCTACCACAGTGAGAGTTATTATAGAGGGAGAATCACAGTGTAATCTGGCTGGTACATGAGACTAAGTATGCTTTGTAATGTCTCTGGCCTGGTGCTCTAGAACTCTGACTCAGAACCAAAAGATTCATTATGGCAGGATTCAGTGTATGTAAAACCAAGCAATATTATTATGACTTTTCCAGGGTTTTATAATCTCACATTTCAGGCTGTGTTATGTCTCACAATGGCAGATCCATTCACTAGAAAATCTAGGCAAGATTACCAATAAAGAATGCTTTCGTCCTCAAAGAAGAAGGTCATATTCAGCTAACAAGAAAACACACAGATTCACTGTGAGTTTGTGGATCAAATATAAGATTAGATACCTCCAGTGCCATTTCTGTGCCTATTCTCAATCAGATAATAGTCAGATGACAATGAAATAGTACCTCTCTGATTTCGTTTAGTTCCTGTACAGCTTTTTCTATGGGTGCTGGAGGCCAACTTGCTCAGTGGTGGGCTAATGCTCTACCAGTAAACTATTAGCCAAGTCCCTGTTTTGAATATCCTTTTAAACCTAAAGTAGAATTGTTGTGGTGCAAGTGACATCCTGGGTATTTAAAATCAGGATAGCAAGTCTGACATGAAGTAATCCAGGATGAGATGCTTTCTTTGGCATTAGTTTAGACACTTAGCAGTAATCTTCAATAGAGGCTGTGTGTCAGTTTTTCTTGGTGTATACACTGTGAGCCCCACCTCTTATTTGGGATAATATCCTCCCCAGTTTGCCTCAGGCATAGTGCAGAATGCCAAATCATCTGATCAGTTTAAGGAAAAAAAAAATTGGATGTTTGCCATCTGTAGGAAGAAAAACACCCAAATTATTGCTTCGTAGTTCAGAGTGTTGCTTGTTCTGTGGGTGCAGTAGGAGGCTAGGGCTCGACAATATGGATAGGTAGTTGGGCACAGCCTCCTTGTGAGCAGACTTAGTAACCACAGGTGTAGAGCCCCAGCAGCAGGGCCTGACTTGGGATCAAGCTGAGCTCTACACCAGGCACCAATCTTCTGATATGAGAATGCTTTAGACCCGGCATGTGACGTCAGTCTTCTAACAGGAGCTCCAGTGGGACTGCCTGGATCAGCTGTCAAAGAGGACATAGAAGGATTGCAGCAATTGACTGGGGCCACTGCCCTCTTGTGGTTTGTTCTGCCTCCAGGACAAATCTTTTTTTCCTCAAGGCACTCTTTTCTCCCTGAGGAATTCTTTTGCACTTCTTCCTCTTTCTTTTCTTTTCTTTTTTTTTTTCTTGCCTTACAATAAGTGGAAATCTATCAATTCTACCAACTCTCCTAACCAATTTATTTTTCGGGACAAATAAGAACCCAACCCCTATACTCTCCGATAACATGGAGATAACCATAGAACTATCTAAGCCCTTCAGAATTTTGGTAATTAACTTATATAGAACTCAGTAATGTGAAATAATAAACATAATAGGTGAACATTTCATTTTATTTAAAAAATTATTCCAATTCTATTACCCATTACCATTAATTTCAGTTATTAATAATAATCAAAAGTACCAAAGGCATCAATTTCGGATTTTCAACTATCATTTAGGTGTAGATCTAAACTTAAAGCAAAGATGTTCAAGGATTAATTTATTTTTCTTGAGACAGAGGTCACAATACGTAGAGAGAGTCTCCTGCCTCAGCTCCCAGAGTGCTGGGACTACAAGCATGTGACACTATACCTGACAAGGCATTAATTTTGAATATAAAATACAGTGATACCAGGGGGTTTTGGAGGTAGACAACCTTGAAGCTGGAAATATACATTCACTCGCTGGGAGAACTCAAGCTCAAGGCTCCATAAAACTAAGGCCCTCTCCCCCTCCTTTCATGCCATTCTGCCCCTGGTGTCCAGCAGATTGCCTGGCCCAAAGTAAAAGTCAACTGTCAGAGAGCTAGGAGTTCATTTTCCTTCTCTAGTCCATGTGTTCATATCAAAAGACTGTCACTTTGCTCTTTTCTGAAGAACAGTTGGGTTCTGCACCATTTTAGATGCCATGCCTGAGAAGATGAAGGTCATGCAGAGACCTGACATTCTTTGCGTTCTTGTTTCCATTCTGCCTCTCATCGTTGCCATGGAAATTATTTCTGAACCTATTTCTTTACTTAATAGTTAAATCAGATCAGAAACATATACCTATTATTATATGTCTTAATAATTATATGGAAGAGTGAATTTTAAGCACTCGGTGTTGAGAAACAATGAGCAATTGAGGCAAAGAAAAGAGGATTATTTATCATTTAACATTTCAGTTGAATAATATATTCTATAACCTGTAATCATCAATGAATTTAATCAATACCAAAATTAAACATGTATATTATGACCAAATTAAATTTGAAATGTACTTATACGTAACTGTCCCATTCCAAATGGCTTCCTGTCCCCTCCCTTAATTTTATTAATCTTCATGATTAAATGTGACTGGCTACTTTGTGAATTTTTTGGAGGACTCAAAAAGGAATGTGGATATTTCATATCCAAAATCCTATGTTATAGTTTATGAAAGTGATGAGAAAACAAACAAAAACATGATACAACAAAGGAATATGAATAAAGTGAAGATAAATATCACAATGGAAAGTATTCAGAGAATGATAATTGCTAACCCAGTATTAATTTTCCCTGTTTTTCTTATAAAAGCAATTGAGAAAAGAGAAATATACCCAATTTACAATAGGGGACAAAATGCTCAAAGTCTTCATTTTTCATTGCTACTAGATGTGGCTGCAGACTAATTTCTGGTTAAAGAGAAGCGAATGGAAGGATTTTGGTTCGACTTCTGAGGAGTCCCCTTAGCATGGGACAGATGATTGTATTTTTCTGGAAGAATATGGATGGGGTTATTGGAGCACTAGTAGCAAGCTGGAGCATTAGCATCCTGGGACTCTGAGCGATGATGGAAGCCATGCACAAAAGATGCCAGGGTGCACAAAACAGAAACCAGGGCAATGATAATACAGGGGAACCCCGGATTGATTTCTCTCTTAAATTGGGTGCAGATATATATTTATGTCTTAAGTCATCCCTATTTTCACTTTGTTGCTGGAGTGAAAACACAATTTAAAATGAAATGAAAAATGTCTTCTCTTTCTAAGAAGAAAGTGTTAAGGATTAATATGGCACAGTGAAAGTAATGTCCTGATAGATTTCTTTTAAAAGGACAAATAGGAGGAATTGACAAAGTTATTGGAGATCAGGAGTCCATAGAAAGTTTTTTGTTGTTCCAACATATTCATTAGATGCTCTTTCCTTTTCTTCTTTCTTTCTTTCCTTTTTTTTTTTTTTTTTTTTTTTTTTTTTTTTTTTTTTTTTTTTTTTTTTTTTTTTTTTTTTTTTTTTTTTTTTTTTTTTTTTTTTTTTTTTTTTTTTTTTTTTTTTTTTTTTTTTTTTTTTTTTT